>PQWD01010459.1:6320-35071 GCA_019425675.1 Leucinodes orbonalis
TGCTTACTTGATGCATTAATTTACAAAATTATTTAAATTCACAGACGATTGATAAAAGTCGAGTTAAATACCAAACCGGACGACATTTATTCGGTTTCCCTTATTCACTCAACGACGGTTTCCCTTATTCACTCAACGGCAAATCAAGACACAATAGAAAATTCTATTGTTAGACGACTCCTGGACTTGTTTCAACAGATGATGTGTTATGCTAACTACCAAAATCCCGTCCAAATAACAGTTAAATTATTTTACAAATTATGTCGCAACTAGCATTACCCTTGTTTACATATTTCGCATTTGAAAATATACATATTGAATCACTGTGTTCGATTCAAACAAAATAAAATCTACATTCATGAGGCGTCTGTGGGCGGAGTCCATGACATCAGCATGGTCTCGCACACACACATCGAAACAACTAACATTACTCACTCCACAGTTTAGTACAATATCCAATCTTAATACAGCATCATACAGTTGTTTATTCAAAAACAACAGAGATAATACTCGAATCGGAACCAACAGAGTAAGGCACTTGTGTACATATTGAAGTCTGAGCAGTTCTAGGTCACCAGGCGCGGTGCTCTCAAATCATTATTATCGAACCGAGAAGTTAATCGACAGTATAATATTGGAATGACATAACTTTGTTTATATTTAAACATGGCGGACTTACGGCCTATGTTTTTGGCATATTTACTAGGTAGTTCGATTCTGGGATGTTTAGTTAGGTATCCAAAGCGATGGATCTGAGTGAACTGATCGTTCCTTACAAGTTACACTTCATAACATAAACTAGTGTTATGAATCCTAATCATTCATATTGCATAGCCCCCTAGCATTTCAAAATGATATCTAGATCTGGCTTAAGACAGTACGGAACTATAAGTGATTTATCTATCCTATCCTCACCTTCATTATAAATGGGAAAGGTTTGATTGTTTGCTTGAAACCAATGTCTGTTAGTTACTTTACACTATCCCTAGATGACAGGCTATATCATATTTAAAACACAATTAAAACTCGACATTACAGTGCGTTTACTAGGTGGCAGATATTGTCCCGTGAACAGGAGTGTTATGCACTTTTGTGTTTTGGGATGAGGGTAGTGTAACTAGTGAAAATACCGGGCATAAGAACCCTAATATTTGTTGTCTGGGGTGTAGGGCTCAGTGCGGCGTAAATGGAGAATAACTGTCTATCAGTTGTTGGTCTCAATCAATGCCGCTCTGTCATGGTCAGGCGTGTCACCAGGTGAGCTTCTTGACGTACGTAAGATTATAAAAAATCTGGGCGAGTCGTTATTATATTATATTAGATTAGTCAACTACTCCAGCCTGTCATGAGTCCTGGCGTACCTTTACCGAATGAGACTGGCGACCTGCCAAAAACCACTGATTGAACATGGCAAGATATGAATATCACCATCTTCTTAGTCTTCAAGGAAGTTTTAGTCCAGAAGTGGACTGTTTGTCTAGTATGTATTTTTTTACAGATGTTAATTATATTTATATCGTCATTGATGTTGTCACTAAACAATGCCAGAGACATATTAGTTTAGACATGAGTTTAGATTGTAATTTTTTGTAAGTATATTATACAAATACCTAAAAAATAAGGTATTATAAGTTATAACGGAGGATCAGGATGGCGCAGAATCTATGTCCAACTGTGGACAGGTTGAAAAGGAAACATAGAAAATCAGTAATAGAAAGCACAGAGTAGTAAAAATTGCAGGGATAATTTTAAATTGTGGTCTAAATACGTCTGATTGTTGCTAATTAAATATCAATTATTCATAAGAGAAAGGATCATTGCTTAATGCAGTTTTTAAAGTCAGGGTTCCGTCGCCCACACAAAGCCCAATTAGAATTAGCGTTGCTGTCATACATATAATCAAACATATATTGTCGACGGTTAAAAAACATTATTATCATACATAAGTTAATAGATTACTAATTACATATTTAATAGTTAAAATTGTGCTCGTTCGTTAGCGGCGTTTAGCGAGTGACGGCAGAATAGTGTGTTCCTAGTTATGCATTATTGTTAACTGTAACTATTTATTTAGTTACGTTTTACGTTTGTGCGCACAAACGTAAAACGTAACTAGTGCTCTCCCACTCGAGGCACCTACGGAAGACCAGTGTCGAGGCGCCTTATGTTGCCTCGACATATGCTGAGTACGTGCCTTTTCAGTGATACTATTATTTTTTAAGTAAATGAATGAAAGGTTTTTTATGTTTCTTTTTGTGATTTACTGTATTTTGTTATTGTATATGTTCTCACTGAATAAATATTTACTTACTTACTTACTAGTGCATCTTCCCAACATTTATTGAACTTGTTCATTATAATATTTCTAATTAATAGAGCTCATTTTGTACGGATGTTATCCAGGCTAAAGATGTCGTAATGTAATGTTTTTATGTCACAACAAACATCGTGAAGACCTGCGCACGCCTACGAGGTGATTCAATGGTTGTGCGTGAAGACGGCCAATATGCACTGGGGCCATTGGGCCCGCGTGGACGACTAAGGCCTATACACCCATTACGGGTAGGCTCGGTACCCCTCGATGGGGACGTATAATGAGCTGTGATGATGATGAAGGCCCAACACCCACTGCTGTCACTTTCAACCTAATGGTTACGTTCTTGCTTCCTTATTAAAAAATCATTGTCACCATCAATTCCAATCACCTTCTCAGTTCTCTATTAATGTAGAAAATCAATGGGTTCTATGTGATTCTTCGTCGTCATCAACCTCACGGCTGAGCTCAGGCTTTCCCGCACAGCATAGCTATGGAGAGATGTGGTGATTGAAGATATTATGGTTATTATATATATATTTTATATCATGAATTCATCGACATAGGCTACTAATGTTTAAAGCCTGAGAAACCTTTTCTATACCTTAATTGCTTCCCTACAAAACATTTCATTATTTTCTCAATTCCGCTCTATCACTGCAAATTATAGATTACATAACTTGATCCTACTAAAGTCATGAATCATCGCTTGCCCCGGCACGGCTGCGGCGACCCACAAGCAAAAACTTGAACAGGTACCGTTTCCACAAAAAACTGACTCGTTTGGCATGTGCGCAAAAACTAAATTCACTATAGCTTCAATTGTCGTGGTGGTAATGAAAATGACTTCGTCTTGTATCTTAGGCTGCTTTCATACGTACTCAACACACCTACTCACTATCATCTGCTGGACTTAAGACCTTCTCAGTAGCACTGCACATGCCGAATTATGTGTTAAATGTGAAAAAAAAACAGTTTTACTTTAAACTTAAAGTTGTTATTATTTATTTTTATTAAAGACATTCACACAGCGCCATCTAGCCCCAAGTTAAGCGTGAAGCCTGTATTATGGGTACTAAACAATGGATAAACATACTTTTTTTTTGTAAATACATACATATTATACATAAAAGTATAAAAACTATCAATATAGAAATATATTATTTAGATTGACGCTGCAACGACACTTGCAATTGATCTAGTGGGGTCAGTAAGCGGACCTCAGGTTTATCTACTTCTTATCTTTACACCACAGTTCAGAGGGCTTTACCTTTTTAACCCCCGACGCAAAAAGAGGGATGTTATAAGTTTGACGTGTCTGTCTGTCTGTCTGTGGCGTCATAACTCCCGAACGCATGCAGTGATTTCAATTTAGTTTTTTTTGTATTAAAGGTGACTTATGTGCGAGTGTTCTTAGACATGTTTGATGAAAATCGGTTGAGCCGTTTAATAGTTGTGAGGAGTGAAAGTGGGGAGAGTAACCGAATGACTGCAAATATACTTGGACTCAAATGAAATCTAACTTAACCTAATCTACCTATAAAAAGTATGAAATAAAAATTAAATTAAAATTTGTAAAAACCCCCGACACAAGAACTTAAGTAATTTCCCTTTAAAAGTAAAAAATAATAAAAGAAACTTAATGTTAAAGTACCTAAGAATCTATTGATAATTCTAAAAAAAACGTCGCGTTGGGGGACCGTGACTAATAAAAGAACGTAAAAGCCTAAAGAGGTAACCATCTTATGAAGAATATCGTAGATAAGAAAGAAATAATTAGGAGCGGACCCCAACGCGACGGTTTTTTTTTAGAATTATCAATAGATTCTTAGGTACTTTAACATTAAGTTTCTTTTATTATTTTTTACTTTTTAAAGGGAAATTATCCATTATAATATCGTATCTATCCAGAAATCTGACCACGCACCCGTTTAGGAATAATTCCGTGAATAATCTATATTGTTATATTGAATTTATTAATTGTTGCATCAGGTGATTGAATTAATAGAGGCAATAGTATTTAGCATATTGGAATGCGCCTTCGCAGTATGGCGGCCCCCAGTTCGCGCCTTTTTACCGTCCTACACAATACGCCTGCGCACGCACACGCGGTTGTATAACTTACGCTGTTACGCCGCACTCATGGCTTTCGGCGTTACTTTGGATGTTTTTTTTTTCATTAGCTATGTAATCATGTTGGAATCATGTGTAAAAGAGACAGAGTAATAATATTATGGGGCAACGAACTTTAAAGCGTATGGTTAACTACTTAGAATAGGTATTTTCTGAAAATACAACACTGGGATTGTTCTGATACTAAATCTGACTACTTTTACCAACTTTTATTTGTTTAGAATAATCACGCTTAGCGTGTCTGAGTACCGTAAGTCGAAGTAACCCCATGTCGGTGAAGAATCGTTGTCGTAGTAGACTATTCGAGTAGGTCGAACTCGCGTAATTTCCTAGTAAAGTCTTGTCGAACACACATTTTGTTGGAGTAAAGTACTGTCGGAATGATGGCATGTCTATCTTATGTTTTGTCGAAATTAAGCCATGTCGATGTTTAATGTTGTCCGAGTTATATTTTGTCAAAGAAAAATTTTTAAAAATTAAGATTTGAACTCTTAAGAACGATGTTGTGGTTGAAGATAAAGAAAGTCATTAATCAACAACAGATAGAGTTTTACATACAGATTTTATTACAAATTTATTTTTTTAGTCCTCCTATGAAACTTGACATGACCATATACAAAGTGTAAATTAAATACATTCATAAAAGTACCTTTATTTCCTATTTAGTACCTGCAAGATAAATTACAAAACTGTACTTATAGCGAGTTCCAAACTTCAGTTTCTCGAGCTGTCTGTCAATCTGTTAACAAGGGTTTTATGATAAAAAATGAGAACCTCCTTTTTTGAAGTCGGTTAAAAATAGAGAGACTTCGTGATTACTCATTTCTGACTATCTCTAAATGCAACTCTAGTATAGGTAAAATAAAACAGTCATCTCAAAGCGCAATGAGCCATAATTCCCTTGTAGCGCTATGGCGTATGTCCTATTTAACTGCTGCGCTTACGCTTTTCTCAAAATAAGAAAGGACTTTGCACTGTATGAAGTCACTTTTGTACAATATTCATTTTTTTTACTGTAATACTAACTGTTACAGTTACTGCATTTATGCGCAATATTATCCTCGCTTTCAACACAGCTCGAAACCTCATCAAAAAAATATGAACGTGCAAGCAAGAGACTTTCTTAAATTTAAATGTCTAGTCTAGGCAATGTAATACGAAACGAAACCTAGAGTGTAGTGCAGACAGTGCACCGTGGGCCAGCTAAACGCCAACCACTAATGAAGCGTTTACAGCTCGCAGTTCTCAATTTCAGGGGTGACTGACCTCGCATAATGGCCGCGCTGGCTGGCTATCTTTTGTTACCTAACGCCAACATCAGAAGCGCAATTGCCGCTTCGATTCTTCATTGTTGGCAGAACTGATACAATCTTGGTTAAAGAAAATTGATAGAGTAAATAAGAAATATGAACAAAATTCTAGAATACATTTTATAAGAACCAATTTTACCTAAGTATTTCAATTTCAATTAATTTAATAAACAATAAACATAGGTAAATAAAAATAGAGTAAAATTGTTTTTTAAATTGAAACAGAGTTTAGAGTTGTAGAATGTTACAGGCGATTTTCAATATCGAAGGTTCTTGTTTCTAGATATCTTCAAGCAATAATAGTTTTAATTAGACAAAAAAGACTTGAACTTATTTATACAAATAAAAAGAATATGTGGAAACTTAGGAAATTAATGTTAATTACATGGATGTAATGTAATTACATCCATTTAAATAAGTAGATAACACAAGGATCAATGAACTAGGTAAACATTTCTAAAGGCATCTTACATTAAGCTTCGAATCATAATTAAGGACGCAACAATTCATATAGGAACAGAGTCCCAGTGTTGTAAATAATATTTCGAAAGTCGGAGATCAAGTGAGTTTATTTATAAGGGTTCTATCTTTACCTAAAACAATTAGTGTAAAGAAATTATTCCAACAATCGAACACATAAACAAAATTGAATTAAATTTTATATTTTCAAATATCATCCTAAATTTTAGGTTTCTGCCAAATGGTGCACCACAAATCATATACCTAGAGCCTAGAGCAGAATCTTAGATACAATTACCTGACGGGCATGCATGATTTTCAAAATAAACTATCGCTACATAAATAGATATAAATAAGTTCCGGCGTGAGTTCGCTTATATAATGAGAGGTTAACAACAAAAAAGGCAATTATGTAAAGCGCGCACATAGTTGCTGACAATGGAACAGATAATCACAAAGTATGTGAGCATGATTCATAGGGACATTGTCTGTCTGTAGCATGGATAACAGCTTTAGATGATACAGAAACATCATGATACATTTATATCTTATAATTAGGGTATTAGGTAGGCTCTAAGGTAGACTCGGAACTGAGTCGTCTAGAGGTACCACTGCGTTGCCAGATAACATCCCGTAAAATACGAGTATATTGCACTTCAGAGTTACGGAATCAAGGCACCGTAGCTAGTAAAATTACCGGCATAAGAGACCTAACATCTGTCGTTTCAGGTGACGGGCGCAGTGTTGACAGATAAAAAGACTAGTCTATTCAACCTATCGCAGTCCACTACTGGACATAGATCTCCCCATTTTGCGCCAGATATCAGTACAGTAAAATGTAAAAGTGCGGAGACAGACAGTAAAATGTTGCACACTGTTTTTTGACATCTCTACAATATGTAGAGTTTAAGTGAATGGCTCTCTTGGGCACGAATAGGCCGGATCGACCGGATACCAAAACCTCAAGGAACACCGTGATATAACCCGTTGTGTTTTGTCGTGCATGATATTACCTGAGGCCCACGATTCCCCCTTCGCGTAATTTTCATTTTCCTCTCCTTTTAAGTTTGGTAACGCACTCATAGGTCCTTCGGAGTAATGAGTGTCCATGGGGCGATATTACTAACAATAACGTGACTCGTCTACTTAACTCAAAAACCAACAGCGAAAATATTTTATATCCAGTGGATATAAAATATCTACGACACAACATAGCCCCAACAACGAATAAATACAACTGTATATATACAACTAAGTGCCCCTTTTAGAAATCAACGACGTATACTCGTAGAAGTCGACATTTGTCTACCATCAGACCATCTGCTAGGCTAGATTGTTAGCTCAACATTTATCTTGATTACAAGATGGTCGGCTCGATACATAGTTTTTTAGGTATCCACCAAAATATCCCGTGAAAAGAGAGATTTATGCACTTCTGTGCTACTGGAAGAGCAGTGTAGCCAGTGAAATTGGGTTAACCTAAGTATTCTGAAATCTGTAGTATCGAATGACGGGCGCAGGGCATACTGGTCATACGGAAACTAAGTATTATCGAAAGTCATAGTTTTCCTTTAATGCTACTTACCATGAGGTGAGTGAATCGTGCTATTAGCTTCCAATCATCATACAAAAAATATTTAAAACATATCGAAGATTTAATAAAAATATGTTAAGACTAAAAGTTTCAATTTTCATTTTGACAGGTTGCATTTAGTATTAGAAAAATATACCTGAGTAGTTCAAGGTGCTACATTAACTGTTTCATTATGCCAGTACAAATCGGTAAAATTACCCCAATTAGGTATCTACCTTTAACAAGTTGTGCACACGCATGTGTGATGGCACTGATGGCTCTTGATGCAATAATTTGGACGTTTAATTCAAAAATGTAAAATATCAATTAGGTCCATGAAGAGCACTTATGAGTGTCAAATTTGATTCTTCCACTGGTTCAGACTGTTGTTGTCTACTGAGAAGCAAGAAACTCAGATATTCATGATACACTTTTGTCCATCAATATTATTTATTTCTCCTACCATAGAATCTTTGTTTTTGTTATAGCTGTGCTCCAGGCTAAAAGCCCAAGGGTAAGACCAGAAGTGAAATTACTGAGACTTGAAATCTTTGTGCCACATGTTAGGAGCTACACTTTTCTGGAATTGGGTTGGGGAATATTTTGAGTGGTTTTTGAAATTACAGGTTCATTAGGTGAATACAAGGCTACGTAGACAGCTTGATTGATATCTTTTTTAACTATTATGTATTTATATTTTTGTATATTTCATTATGTATTTTATTATTTTGTATGTATTTGTAATTGTATTGATAATATTCTTAAATAATCACAAACGCCTTGAAAAGGTTAATTTATAACTTAGCACTTTCAACCGCCAATGTTATATCAAAATGTACACTCCTGTTACAAGTTTATTGTGAATAAATAAATAAATAAATTTTATTATGTATTTTTATTATTTTGTATTTTTAACTATGATTATTATTTATGATATAAACTTGTGTGTTTGTAAGTGAAAATACATAACGTCATACTATCCGCAGTTAAAACCGACCGCATCGATGGCTCGCCGTACAATTTGTCGGTATTTAGGGCATCGGAGCGCGCCCGACTAGACTCTATTAAGATCGCGTTGTGTACACAAGAAAAACTATTTTTTTATCATCCACCCATTATCATATTTGTTGCCAGTCCGCTTTAACAATGCGCTGCAAATGCACTTTCATTTTATTACTTAGTCACTGGATTTAGAAGTTAGTGGTTTATATGCTATTTATGTATTATACCTATATAACAGGAGCGCGCCGCTTTCTCTACGATTGCACGTTAACCAATTAACCGATAAGTCAATTGCAACGGTGTTAATTACCACGCGGGAAAAACTTGTGTGAAAACTAACGCAGCGATCACCGCGATGCACGCGGCCGAAAATAATGTCCGTCTAATTATAGATGTCGGAAATGTGTCGGAAATTCCTCCAGAGTTATGACAATGTGTGATGTACTTACCAGAATCGTGCGCTCGCCTGCTACAGCGGTCGTTGGCGAATGTTTTATAACACTGGTTTATTATTATTATTTTCGTATCGCCGCTAGTCGCTGGCGCAGATTCCGGTCGTGTGGCGCCCGCCCGGGCGGTGTGCCGACTGGCGCGCGCCATCGACCGCCCATAAGCCGCGCACACATTGCGCCCGCGCATGCTTAGGAAGAAAAACATGTATTTTTTAACATCTATAGACGTACATTTGACCGCTATCTCCCCTGATAAGTGATGATGCGGCCGAGGATGGATTATGGCCCGTCCACAAACAGACTATTCATAACCTTGAAATGGCCAGGTTATAACGAGTTCCATTCCTTTGCGGTGCGCATTAGGAACGAGGCACCATACCATATGGAAACATATTGTACTACAAGTTGGTTCTAGTACTGCGTTGTTGGCCGCTGATGACCTTTACAGCTTCACCGGAGAAGTGGGGAGCGCAGATAGCTCTCAGCTTTAAGATTTACACTCGCCTCTGTTGTCGTCGAGCGGAACTCGAAACTCAGTATTGGGAGGGCTAATTTGGTATGTTTGTGGGAAAAGCTCGTATAGTTCATAAATATACACAAACACACAGCGCACATCTAGCCCGAAATTAAGCATTAGCCTGTAATATGGGTTCTAAACAACAATATGTATTATACATTGAAACACCCAGACCAATACAAACAGACAAAAATGTCAAAAATATCCTATACCCGGAATCCTTTGTGTAACACATGTATAAGTATTTTTATCCGTTGTTTAGTTTCCATATTACAGGCTAATGCTTAGTTTGGGGCATGAACGTAGCCAGTCTTGTGCTCAGGGCGGGGCAACAGTGAAACTGCCCGGAATTTTTTTCTTTGAATATGTTAGAGCCCGGGTACGACAAGCGCCCCAGCTTGCCCCAGTGTGGCTACGCCCATGGTTTGGGACTAGATGGCGCTGTGTTATTGTTTAGACATTTTAAAATGTAAGTGTGACCACCGCTTTACATAGCGTGTCGTAGCAGTGCTAGACGTTCGCGATCGCAATTGGCGGTGTTGGTAGCTAGAACACAATACTGCGCCCGTTCATCCGTAGCCGTATACGATCTTTGGCTGCTCTAGCTTAAGCAAAGAAAGAACTGTATAAAGAACATTGGTTTAGTTGGTTAAAACACGGTTATCACGCAAGTAATAACACGAAAAGGCAAACTTGTAGTTAAAAACGGAAACGGGATGTAAGTAAAATGTCTAATAATGGCTTCAAATACCGAAGAGCGAAAGAAAAATATATATTTGAACATGTCAGAATTGTCAGGGGCTAATTCTCAAGAAACAATTAAAAAATCATTTGTTTCTGGCATCTATGGATGCCCGCTAGTTTAAAAAGGAAATGTACACTGTACTTAAATGATAATAGGCAAAAAACTGTTTAACTTACTTTAATTATGAATGTGCAAATTAGTTAAAATGTATGTTGGTAAACGAAAAGCTACCTAGGTACTGCTGAGTATCTTGACGGAGTACTGCTGAGTATCTTGACTTTGATAGAAGAAGCAACTAGTATTGCTTTTTTGACGACCCATTTGGTGTTGCGGTTAAGAGGTCGGCTGCAACACCAAGGGTTCCGGGTTCGATCCCCGGGCAGTACAAACATTTTGTGTGCATGAACATGTCTGTTTGTAATGGTCTGGGTGTTTTCTATGTATAATATGTATGTATTTACAAAAAAAATGTATATAAGTATATTTATCCGTTGTTTAGTACCCATAAAACAGGCTTCACGCTTAACTTGGGACTAGATGGCGCTGTGTGAATGTCAGTGGATATTTATTTATTTATTATTTATTTTTCTATCAAAGAAGAAGAAGAAATCTACTCTCGTCGAGTCGAACCGATGGTAGATTTAAATTCGTTTTAATCTTGCTTAATATTTATTTAGATACCTATTGAGATTGAAAAATAAGCGGTTTTGACACTCTTGATTTCTGCACTAGGTGGTAAGTCGGTTTGGTACTGAGTCTCGTCTAGAGATACTTCTGTGCTCCGGGGTTAGGGCACTGTAGTTAGTAAAAATAACCGGGTAAGAGAGACCTAACATCTGTCATGGTCAGGCGTATCACTTACCACGAGGTGAGTGAACAGACCGTCACGTTCACTTGGTAATAAATAATGAACGTTCTAAACCCTTAATCTGTCTCAGACAAACCATAGTCGAAGCTCCTAGCTTAACTTGAGAACTAGATGATGCTTTCTAAATGTCAATTTGTTATTATCTCTATTATAAAATATAAATATTCGTTATATCGAGATATTGCATCGACTTTGACATTCCTATTTGCCTAACAAAGACTAACATCAAGCCAAAAAGAATTGGAACAGGAAGTAGTGATTTAAATGAGTGAAATAATAAATGATATGGTTGAATTGATTGTAATGATTTTTAAAAACAACGTCAAAAAAATTGAATAGTTTGAAATATCCAGCAGCAGCAGCATGTGAAAGCATACATTACAATTATATGCATTTAAACTTCATGTGAGGATAACTGATTTATAATAATAATAAATATCTACTGACATACACATAGCGCCATCTAGGCCCAAACTAAGCAATTAGCCTGTCATATGGGTACTAAACAACGGATAAACTCGAATACACTTTTTTTTGTAAATACATACATATTATACATAGAAAACACCCAGAGCAATATAAACAGACACGATCATGCACAATGTTTGTACTGCCCGGGGATCGAACCCGGAACCCTTGGTGTAAGCCGACGTCTCAACCATTACACCAAAAGGGTCGTTATTGTATTTCTATTCAATGTACCTACGTACGTTTTTACCTAAGGTATATAAAGTTAGATATAAGAAACTACATCCTTTTTAGTAAAACATATTATTCATAACTACACCTAAAAAGTTTTTACTAACTCACCTTTTTAAACTCCTTGATTTTACTTCATTAAAACCAAGTAAAGACTTACTTCAGAACCGTCAAATAGGTAAACATAGGCGATGCAACTGTGTATCCTAAACAAATATTAGTCAGAAGGCTTCTGTCGTACCGGTGAACTGCCTCATGTTTATCGTTAAATGACATCATCTTTGTGTCGCGAAATAAACGCGAAGCTTTATTGCGTCTTTAGATTTGGTGGATGGTGTTACTTAAAATAAGTTATTCTAAGGTATCTAAGTTTTATCTTTGAATGGATCAATATAAAACAGCCTATTACGATTCACTGCTGGTGCAGGCTTTCCAGACTGAATGGCTGTACGGAAATAGGGGTGTAAAATATCACGCAGGCCTAAGAGGGATCGGTACTCAAATATTTATTTTATTACTAAGTATACTGAAAGCACATACAGCTTAGTTATGCATAACCTGTTGGCTAAGTAACGACATGCATTGCTTACTGTGCACTTATAGGAGTAATTATCACAAGTAAACATCACTATGAACCGTTCGTTGCGTAATAATTGAAAGCCGGTAAAGGCGGGTAATGCCTTCGTGGAAAAGGGGTATGAGCGTCGAATTGGCTGCGTGATTCGTGGATCGTAGGAAGACCACATAGTTACCTAGTTTGATTTTCCCAGTTTAGTTAAGACATACCAGATTGTCTAAAAATAATGTAGCATGTAGCTCAGGCTGTCTGGACAAATCTTCAAATTAGGATGAATTTTTGTAGGTCGATAGAGCATTTTATGTGACGGCCAAACACCCTTTCAGAATTTGTGATGCTTAGATAATCGATCGAGAACGTGTCCAGACAGTTGGAATTGCACTTTTCGCTGGTCTCTCAATCTCGTGAACGGAAGTGATTTTGAATATCAACGGGCGTCACATAAATTTGTGACAAGCATCGAGCTAAAATTTTGGTGGTACGTACAACAAAATGCCAAAATCTGTGTCCAGCCAGCTTGATTTTACGTATAAAACTTCTGGCTGGCCCCTCATGAGTCTCAATAACGGGAGCGTTTTCGAATATGGTTCCTTAACTAAGATTTAGTGACGGAATTCCGTGGTCCGAAGGACAATAAGTCGTGCCGGTGCGGAATACAATCTTAGGCCCGTATTTTGGAACGAGGCCCAACGTTCATCCCTATCCAACTCTATTCCAGTAAAGATAAAAAGTTTAGTCTCGTTCTGCAATATGGGCCTTAGCATGGTAGCTGTTAATACCCACCAATCCTCATTGAGTCCGCGTGGTTACAACCCGCCCGGTCGTTCAGCACGCCTCTCAATCGAGTTCATAGCAGGCAGTTGGTATTTGGCTGATCCATCCTATAGGTGGCAGCAGTATTCCATACGGCTTGATCCCGCTGGAGGATAGACGAAAAGTGATGGATTTGAGTTTACTATTTGATATTATAAATGGTAAGGTCGATTGCTCCGAACTCGTCGAAAATATAAGGTTTAACATACCAACCGACGCACCAACGGCGACTCCTTCATGTTCACAGTTCCCAGAGTTAGTACTATAATTATGCGCAAAAATGCTATCTCTCGATTGCTGCAAGCGTATAATGATTATTTTCAGGAAATAGATATATTCGCTTGCAGTAAGTATGCGCTGAAAGTTAAGGCATTGACATTTTAAATAACCTAGAGGAATAATAGAAATTTTTTAATCATTTAAATTTAAATGTAGGTATATTAAGTATGTATGTAAGATTTTATATAAATTATGTTGTTATGTATTATATGCTAAGTATATAGTTTGAATATCTTTATTTTTATTATATATATTATATCGTATCCAAATTAAAAATAATAGTACAAATATCATAATGTATTGTTTTTAAAGTCAAGGGATAAAATTATTGTTTTGTGTCACGTCTTATGCAAATGTATTGTAAAGGGAAACTTTTATTGGCTGTACTTGAAAATCAAATATTTTATAAGATATATTGTATATTGCGCTGTTGGTTTTCTTAATAATAAAAAATAAAAAAAAATACAAGACCGGACTTGGGCTGGATATAATGACAGCTGTCCTGGGGTGAAATACCGCCTGACCTTGGAAAGGATCCCAAGTTTTTTAGCTGCAGTCTTTTTAGGGTTCCGTAGCCAAATGGCAAAAAACGAAACCCTTATAGATTCGTCATGTCTGTCTGTCTGTCTGTCCGTCCGTATGTCACAACCTTTTTTCTCCGAAACTATAAACACTACACTATTCCAACTTTGTAAGTATATGTATTCTGTGAACCGCTATTAGTTTTTGACAAGAACTTGGAAATATTTATATATTTTGGGGTTCCCCATACATTGAACTGAAACTCGTTTTTTTTTCATCGTACCCCTCGTGTGGGGTATCAATGTGTAGAGCTTGAAAAATGATAAAGAGGTTTCTAATATATTTTTTTTATAAATTGAATAGTTGGCGCGAGAGACACTTCCAAAGTTAAAAAAATTGTGTCCTCCCTTCTTATTTCTAAACTATGGGGTTGATAAAATCAAAAAAATATATGATGTACACTACCATAAAATCTAACAACGAAATTTAGTTTGAACGATTTCTGGTGTGTAGTTTGTTTTTATACATCATAAACGGTGAAACACTATTTTTTATATTAAACCTGTACTGGGTGCCTAAGTAAATAAAAATTACTTTATTTTATGTTACTTGCTGCTGCGGGACCCTCCACGGGCGAGACTGACTTGCGCTTGGCCATTTTTTATATAAAGGCACCTTTTAATTATGGCTAAGAAGTATTCTTATTCTAGTCAGCATTTGCTGTCGTATTTTATCAAAATTATTAAATTTTTTCGCTATCAATTACTGTCTACCTACCTCATGTCAGATGAATCGGTCTGCGTAGTCAAAATATGATAAATGCAGGTATATCTTAGACGTTTCTACAGCTTCAGACAAGTTTGATAAATAAATGTAACTACTTTTTTTCATAAATAAACAGCCATTGCTGCAGTTTTTTAAAAATGACAATTGTTTAGTTAGACTCATGCGCCTACGCATCGCATTGACATTATAGCAGTGAAAGGTGTCTTTTGTTAGCATATCGCGTAGGTTACCTGCAAAAATAAGTAAACAGACCTTGTACGCATTGCCTAGGTATTCGGAAACTCCTAACATGTGCATGCAAAGTGGTTTTACGAAATATTTGTCATTCGTGCCAAATTTATCGTTTCTATGTCGTCTAAATGTACAATACATATATAAGGTTTTATTTTTATACTGTCATGAAATAACTTTTGAAAATATATTACATCATTATCAGCCTATAACGGTCCAATGCACAGGCTTTCCCGCACGGCATAGCTATAGGAAGATTGGGACGTAACCCACCACGCGGGCCCAAGGCAGATTGATGGGAATTAACAGCTACCATGCTAAGACCGTCTTGTAGCACGAGACTCAACGTTAATCTTTACTTATTCATTTAATTATTGATTCAGCATGCAATATTTTAACTTTAAATCGCACAGTGCCATTCCCCTGCGGAACCGAACCCACGACCTCCAGATCACGGAGCTGGATAGCGTGTCGACTGGACCAAGGAGTCAGTTAACAAATATATATATAAACGTATTTAGGCAAACAAAGGGTAAAGAAATAAAAAAAACAAATACTCAGAGAATCGGAATGTCTATTCTAAAAACTTATATGAAACATTTTAAACTAAAAACAACTTAATTATACAAATTATCTACTTAAATTATGAAAATATCAAATAAATAACTAATAAAAAAATAGGAAAATAACTAATTACTGCGGCTTTGGTGGTACACTAAGGAAAAGTAACACTTCATGATTGTACATTTTATACAGTTGGGAATATACTGAGAAATGCGTTATTGTCAACAACTTACATGCAATACAAATAAACTATACGCATTCATGACAATAAGAAAACAATTGTCTAATAATTATGAGCTATTAATGAAAATAAATATCTTCAAACATATCTATATATCTGTAAATTATGGACGATAATAATCACCGCTGATTTACAAATTTTAAAGAAACTACACAAAGTTGAAACTTAAAAAAAGTTAATTTATTCTGTTTATTATTTTACTATAACCTACATTTGAACATAAATACCGTTTGTTTTGATTTTTTTAACGGATAGCAATTAACGAACCATTTCATCATTTGTCTTATTTATCAAGACAAATGATGAATATTATTTAATGACTGTATTAAATTACATATATTGAAATAAAACCGATACCATGAAAGTGGCCTATTCAAATATCGCACGTCAATAATTATTTTCACAAAATTTCCCTTGAATTTGAAAAACAACCTTTAGCTCTTCTAGAACATTAGAATATCGTTAGCCAATGTTTGTATTTAACCAATAGAACCGCAAAATAAAATCATACAATTTTCAAAACATACAAAAATTCTTAAATCATTTATTTAATTCTCCCATTGCTTCCTAAATATTATATTAACATGTTACTATAAACACAGTGAAGGCATTGGTTGACGTATATTTCAAATCCATTATTTACCTTATCATTAAAATTATGTTCAAGCAAGACGTACACCTGTTTTTAATAATTACATGTTCTTATTTTTTATAATTTAGAATACATTATAGAGGCCCAAAAGAAATAATAAAGACAAATTGTTTATGATTTATGCATTTCAATTAGATTTCTTCATTCAATTCGTTTTTTTTTAATTTTTATAGTTACTAAAAACAAGATGTACTTTAATATTAATATGTTTAACAGAGTAATAATTTCGGGTTTAATATTGTTCAACAGCCTTAGAGCACCTTAAAGCCCATTAATTTGTATATCTGAATTTTAACAAATATCGCAAATAATTAAATAATCAGAAGAATTTACAGATAGTAAATATTTAATTAACAAGAAATTTTATGCACAACACTCCGTTAATGGACTTTGAAGTATACAATATTGTAGAAAAAGTACCTCCCTATTAAAGTCACTGCCATGTGTATTTCTTTTATTTATTTCTTGTTGAAAATCGAACTGAATATAAATTGAAAGCGATGTCGATTTCAACAATCAGCATCTCGCTGTAATACTTAATAAGATTTTTTTACACAAATAGAAATACACTGATTGTATTATCTGCCGTCCACTCGCTAAAACACCGTTAACTGACGAGAACAAGTTCGGCTGATAAGTAATTTAAATTGTCACGATTAGACACACTATCAGTGATGTTTTACATGAAATCTTATAATTATCAGCATAAAGATACTATAAGGTAGTATCTTTATGCTGATAATTGATATATCCTATAAGAGATGCCTTATCGAAGTTGTTTCCCGTTAAACAGGGTTCTTCAGTTTTATATTGAATAATTGTGGTCGTCAGTTAACGTCGTTTTAGCCAGGACTTGGAAACCGGTATTTTTTTGAACCGGTGTGATGAATTGACCTATGGTACTTTTTGAAAAAGGCTTCACCGGTTCTAAACCGGTTGTATGCGCAGACACAGTTCACTTACAGACTGAACGGCATTTGCCAGTGCAAATTGTGACTGACCTAAATATAAACCGGTTTATTTAGGTTCCTAATATCGTTCCAAAATGGTTTCGCTCCGGAACGATACAATATGACAAAATAGGTTTAACCCTTATAATACCGGTTAATGTTGATCCGGTTTCAAGCCCTGGTTTTAGCTAGTGGACGGCAGTTATGTGCACTTAATATGAGAAATCTTCTCAAAACTCAGTCAATTTTGTCTCATTCACATCGACCATTCCCGAAATACGTATGATTAACCAGGATAATTAACCACTGGAGTAACATAGCGTGGCAAGATTCTAGTATTTTTAATGCTTCGTTGATTCTAGTACTTTTTATGAATATAACTTCACAAATATTCATGCCATGACTAAAACTGTCGAATCTTTACATTGTTCATTTACATCTATACATAATTTATACAAGCATCTTAGATTAACAAAAAACCAATTAGATGCACAAACTTACTGAAAAAATGTCCGCGGAAAAATTCAGCCTATCGCGTCAGTTTGTCAGAATTTTCATTCAGAATCACGTCGCCCGCTACATGTCATAGTGACATAGTAGTATGCTCGTGCTTTAATTTTTTTACCCTTTTCATCATCATCATCAGCTCATTAAACGTCCCCACCGAGGGGCACGAGCCTACCCGTATAGGGTGATTAGGCCTTTGTCGTCCACGCGGGCCCAGTGCGGATTGGACGACTTCACACACAACCATCGAATCTCTTCGCAGGCGTACATGAAGGTTTCCTCACGATGTTTTCCTTCACCGTAAGAGCGTCGGATAACGTACATATATTTCGAAAATTCGAAAACACCCTCCTGGTAAGAAGGCGACAGTCCACACCATTGAGCCACCGACGCTCTTGTACCCTTTTAGTGACGCGTTAAGGTCAACATTTTAATGAATTATTTATTATATGGTCTTAATATAACAATACGTCAACGTTTTTTGGTTGAAATTTCTTCGTGATTGTGTATTTAATCAGTTTTTGCTTATCTAAAACAAACGTACACTTACACTGATATTACAAGTATGACCAATTTATATTTATAATCGGATTACAAAAATATCCTCAATCACTTAGTAGTGGAGAAGTCTTTCATTCGATATTTATAGGAAATATTAAACGATGCACCCTTTATGACATTTATAACAGTCAGAAATTGTTATTGCACGAAAGCATTTAACAAGCTGAAATTAGGTATGCGGAGAGGCGAGGAGGAAATTGTTTTAAAAATATATAATATCATTGTTATTTGTTTTATTATACTCCGGAAAAGGTAAAAATACAGACCTTTTACCTTTTTAAAATTAATAAGACTTAATAAAATGATTTACACTTCGGAGAAAAACAATACGTAAAATGAAAACAATTACATTTTCTTCATACATCTTCAACACATGTCCGAGCGAAGATCAGCTATCACGTCCAATTGGATTAGGCAAAAAAATATTTCCCCGGATTATTTTAAACAATCATGCTATGAAAATTGCGCAAAGTCACAATTTCTCAATAAAATAGGTATATAAAGAAACCTTACCATCAGCTTTTGCAATAACAATAAATATGATGAGAGCACTTACAAATTCGTCTAGAGTACCACAAATGTCCATAACTATATCAAAGTCTGTAAGATTCGTGTCGGCTACGATGCTATGTTTACGTACCCATTAATTTTAAGTAAATATTAATTTTAGTTCAATGTGACAATGTTATAAAAACAATGTCGGTAATATTTTAATTATTAGCCATCATACACTCAGTGCATTTAAGTTCGAAGTAATTTGCAACCTAAATTAACTAAATCACCACTCTTATCAAGAGATTCGAGATGTTGCATAAAATATAAACTATTTATGACCTCAATTCGCAACTATAAAGCCATAAGTTTCCCTCTTTTATACTTAAATTTTAACATTTTCAGCTTCGTATTACAAGAGTGCCTACAACTCTTAGTTTCAGTTAACCTATTTTCATTATTCAATTTATTTCGCTTTCTGAACAGAAGGAGACTTCACACCAAATTTTTAAACTTATTGACCTTAAAAAAATAAATTAAACAATTAAGAACCAATTAATTTGAAATCTATCAAAGGGAAACGATTACCTAGCGAACTTTTCACCCTTCCATTGGGTGCCTACAAAATGTACCAAAATTATTAGCATACCAACAAAACATCGTAGCCGACAAGCACCGTAGGTCACTGCACGCACGTCACTAGTCGATAGTGATGACGTCATCGGCCGCTAATCATTTGTTCGGTGACGTCAGCCCCAGGGCAGCTGATAACAGACGCACCACGTTCTTTTGTTCTTGCGTGTCGTTTTCTGTAAGTATTTATATAGTTGATCAATCAAGTTTTTAACTTACAAGTTGTAAATTATATTGTTTAGGGAAGCAATTAGTAAAAAAAATCACAGACAACTACGGACGTAATGGTTAAAGATAAGGCTGTCGTACCAAGGCTCCCAGGTTTGATTCCTGGGCAGAAGTAGAAACCTATGTATAATACGTGTACATTTACAAAATAGCAGTATATTGTAATATTTATCAGTTATTTAGTACCCATATTACAATGCTTAAATTGGCACTCAAACGCTGTGGGAATGGAGGATATAAAGAATTATTTGAAAAAAAAAATACCAATATGGTAGAAAAATAAAAAGCGGTGACACTGTAAAGCGTAGCATAATCTAATTAGACACTGACCGTCAACACCCGTGACGTGTTTTTCGAGGTTTAACTTCTCCTGGGCGACCTGGTAGATGCCTTCCTCTATGGTGCCAGACGAGAGCAGGCGGTATATCGTAACAGGCCTTGTCTGACCCATCCGATGACATCTGTAAACGCAGAGTACAATATTAATTATTAAATTTTGACACAAATGTGGTATAATTATCCCATATTATATTATAAACGTGGCAATTCGGTTTTCTCCACCATCCGCAATAAAATACCAAACCTTATTTTTATAAAAGCGGACCTTATTCCATTGATCGCTTTTGTTTATTTGCAATATTATATTTTTAAATACACGGAAACCAATAAATATGAGGTCAATTGATGATAGTGAAGTCACATATGTCACGCCTTTTTGACAGTTTATAAAAAGTGCGTCAACGATTAGTGGTGACCAATACCCAATTTTAAAAGAATGGATGTGTAACTATTTAACGAAAAAACTAGCTATTTCAAACAGTTGTATGTTGAGCACATTTGGTTTCGTATTGATCTGGTTGCTATCTACATACATAAATAAAATTGGCATGTCTGTAATATTGAAATAAATGATTTTTCTGCATGCATATGAATATATATACAGAGCATATTATAAATATTATTTAATAAATTTTTGTCTGTCTGTTCCGGGTAATCCCTGAAACTGATAAACCAATTTAATAAATTTGACGGGTCTTTTTTGGCAGGTAACTATATATTATAGGTATGTTTATTCAATGTTTATTATCCATAGTAAAAGCTCTTGATTGGGGCTAGATGGCGCTGTGTGTTAACAGATTTTCTTTACATTCATATTAATAACATGTAGGACAAAAACATACCTGTCCTCAGCTTGTTTGTCGTTGTATGGGTTGAAGTCTATATCGTGGATTATAACAGTGTCGGCCGCCGTTAGGTTGATGCCCAGCCCGCCGGCGCGCGTCGACAGCAAAAACACGAATATATCCTCCGCATTGTATTGGTCTATTAACTCTTGCCTGCAATCAGAATTGGGTCGGCATAACATTATTATTTTCATTTGAAAAAACATTTGTAAGATCTGAGTGTACACTAATTTTTTTCATTCTTTCGGCAAATAAAATAAAAGGTGGATAACGGGTAGACAAATTGGTCTTGACTGTGCGTGCATGTGTGTGTTAAGTGTTTAGAACGTACTGAACGCCCAGATGGTTATAACCATTCCCCTCCCTATATTTACTTAATGTTCCGCTTTTGGAATTTGACTGCCCATGGATGGCAAAATCTCTAAATGATTATATATATGAATAGGGTTACGGCTAAAGGGTTTGCTATCCCATAAAGCCCTTAGGGTTATCCGATAAAAAAATGAAAACACCGGATTTCCATGGAAAAGTACAGAATTTTCATACAGTACGAGAATAATGTCCCGAAAATGTTCATTATCGTTTTATACACTGCAGCTCAAGCTCACGCATTGCAATTTGCACACATCGTACACAAAGCAGCTATGGGGTTGGTATCAACAACGTTGTTTATTTTTTTATTTAAGAGATCTTCAATATGTAACCTGTTTTCAATGAAAAGCCTGATATAAAGTGATTTACGGAAGATCAGCGTCTAAGTATTGTATTGTGTCAAATAATAAATATATTTCTTTCTTTCTTCCTAGATATCACGAAGATTACAAAATCCGATCGCAATCCTGAGAAATGTCCTCTCTATTCTGTATTCAACCTATCTCAGTCTACTGCTGGACATAGGTTCCTGCGATCTCAAAATCCCCTATCTGTAATTGACTTCCAAAGCCGTGCCCAAGCCCAGGGTGTCTCACCTATCCGTGACCGCTGTGGACCCGTCCAATCGAAGATAACGGTGATGCCTCGCGGCTAAATACGGCTCCAGGATATCCAGCATCATCGTGAACTGGCTGAACACCAGCACCCGGTGGCCGTTCGCCTTCAGACGGGGCAGCATCTCGTCCAGCTTCTCGAATTTACCAGAGTCCAGTATTAGATGTTCTGGTATCGAGAACGAGCGGATACACTGTAACAATATATTATTATCATCTATATAAAGTGGTGTTAGTTACTGCATAAAGAAATTTAATAAAAAAAGCCTTTGTTTCCTAATGTTGGCTTATCTTGCAATCTGTTCACATTTATATTCCTATCTTAATAACGCTTATAAATTTACCGAAGACCAATTAAATTCTGTTTTGGCATAACTTGTAATTTATATCTAATAATTATCATTGTACAAGTGACATTTCACTAATAGTAATTTGGAGCTAAGCTCATTTTAATTATATTGGCTCTGTGCACGATTACATCGCCAACTCACATTGACATTTAGGTCGTATATATGTGAAAAAACATCGAAATAAAAAAATAACAAATATTATCGACTAATTAATTGTTGTGATACCACGATCTGGGTGGAAAAAAGGTTTTCAAATCATTTTGGTGATTCAAATCAAATGAGGTAAGTCCGAAAATTGTTTTATTAAATTTAAATTAAAATTGTTTTTTTTTTTTGAAATTTACAACACAACAACTACTGTGACTCATTTTTGTTAGCGGACTAATGCGATTAATGAATATAAATAGAATCGCTTTGCCATTGACAGATACATCTGATGACAGAGCTTACATTATTTCTACTTTTGACCACCATGAGTGCTGCGATAGATTAAGTTACCCCCACCTAGTAATTCGCACCCAGCGAATACTGACGGATTGACAAGAGAACAGAGACTGCTTATTATTGAATTGGGTAGTTAACACCACAAATCGTTGATGCACTTTTTATGAACTACCACAATGGAACGTTTCCATATATTTTGAATGAGATTGTTGATATGTGACGTCATTGCTCACTATCATCAATTGACCTAATATTTATTGGTTTCAGTTTATTTTAAAAAAACAATATTGCAAATAAACTAAAGTGATCAATGAAACGACACACGCTTTTATAATAAATAAGATTTGGTATTTTATTGCAGATGGTGGAAAATACCGAATTATAAAAATATAGAGACTAAAACCGGAGTTCATGTTTTCTTTTATACTCCTTACATACTGAGTGCACTTACGTTATGGTTCAACGTGAGCTGGTGTATCTGAAAGTCGGATAAACACATCAGATCCTCGAACGCGTACTGTTCGTTTTTCTCCTTGTAAGTGGGATCCCTTGCCAGCCTCGCAGCAATCTTCCTCACGACATCTGCCTGATAATGGTACCGCAGGAGTAGGGGATGGTTAGCCAACTTCCTCATATCCATCATCATGGATATGCCGCTCTGCTCTGTTGTCGAATGTATCTGCGAAATACGTTTTCTAGAATGAATCTTGTGTGGTAGAACTATACTTTAATGTATAATAGATAGGTCATTTTTAATTTATAGTTATTTTTACTATCTATATTTTATATGAGCTTTTCCAGACAATGTATATTGTTTTATGAAATAAATTGAATTGAATTAGGAGTGGCCGGGTCGGAGTGATACCACGCCATAGAAAACCGGAGTGAACACGTGGACGTTTTTTCAAGCGAGTTGGATTGTTGGGGAACCATAAACCCCTATATTTCGATTTCTAAGTACATTATAGTTTTTATTTATCTATAAATAAATAAATATCCACTGACATTCACTGACACAGCGCCATCTAGCCCCAAGTTAGGCGTGAAGCTTGTATTATGGGTACTAAACAACATGATAAACATACTTATATACATTTTTTTTGTAAATACATAAATATTAAACATAGAAAACACCCAGACCATTACAAACAGACATGTTCGCACACACAAATGTTTTCACTGCCCGGGGATCGATCCCGGAACCCTTGGTGTCGCAGCCGACGTCTCGACCATTACACCGAATAGCGTAGTAGCTGGCTGCGCTAATTATACATACATATCCAACATACCGTGCCATCGTTCGCCGAGAAGCCGGCAATCAGGTCCTGGTACAGCGTATTCTGCCTCTTGGACATCGAGCACAGCTCCGTGTGGTTCGTCTTCTTCGGCAGATCTTGGAGCACGTCGCACTTGAGCCGCCGCAACACGAACGGCTTCATGATACGTTTCGCTTGTGTGATTTGGCTCTGCTCGAACGCTGGCACATCGTCCTCGGTGTTGCCGTCCGTTTTCTTTGTTGTTTTCGCTTTCTGCAACAGAGATTTGTTATTGTTAATTTGTTTTCGTGTGTTTTATGTTTGTATCTTATGGGTGTGTGTGTGTGTGTGTGTGTGTGTGTGCGCGCGCGTGTGCGTTTGTGCGTGTGTGTGCGCGCGTGTGCGTGTGTGTTCGTATATGTGTGTGCGTGTGTGTGCGTATATGTGTGTGCGTGTGTGTGTATGTATTACGATAATAAATCTCCAGAATAATTAATACAGATATTCACAAACCACCATCTAGGCATAATTTAAAGCTTGCCCAATGGGTAGGTTTAAACAACTTATAAAAAATACATGTAAATTTGTTGTTGTTTTTCTAAGTACATACATGTCATATATACAATCGATACAGCCAAATTAATACAAACAGACATGTTCAAACCAGGGTTGAAACCGGTTCAATATCACTAGGTAAAAGAGACCTAACATTTTAGCTCTGGTGATGGGCGCAGTGCGGCATTGACGGAGAATAATAACTGCCTATCAGTTGTTCGTGTCCTTCAATGCCGCTGCCATGGTCAGATACGTATCGCTTACCATCAGATGACCGCCCTGACCGTCCTGTACACTTACTACATAAAAAAAAAGTTTGTTCTGCCCAGGGATCGAACCCAGAATCCCAATGGCGTGTACAGAGATTATGATTGGGGTATGCAAAGTGAGTGAAACTAATCGCGAAAACAAGAAATAATTACACGTTTGTCAAATTGATTTCAGTTGATGACAGCAGATTACCTATGTTTTCAAATCTGTAGAGGAACATAGGCGAATAAGTGGGAGTCATTATTAAATGGCCAACATATTAATGTTGGCGATTTTCTGGGTTGTCTGGACACACAGGGTATGCACTGCTTATTTTCATATGTGGAGTGCACGCCACTGCGGAACACTCAGTGTAATAGCCGACGTCTCAACCATTACACCAGATGGGTCAATACTCAATTCTTTATTGCTCTATAAATGTAGGTACAATGGTTTGTTGGATTAAAACATTTGAGATCTTGTAATTAAGGCGCATCGGTGGCTCAATGTTGTGGAGTGTTGCCTTCCGATCGGGAGGGCGCAAGTTCAAATCCCACCACGTACAAATGTGTTTTCGAATTTTCGATATTAAATGTACGTTATTCGATGCTCTTCCGGTGAAGGAAAACATCGTGAGGAAACCTGCGCGCGCCTGCAAAGAGATTCAAAGGTTGTGCGTGAAGTCGTCCAATCCGCACTGGGCCCGCGAGGACGACTTAGGCCTATACACCCTGTACGGGTAGGCTCGTGCCCCTCGGTGGGGACGTTTAATGAGCTGATGATTAATTAAGGACACAGCAATTTCAATAATAAGTTGTATGTGGTATACTCACAGCGTTCTTCTGGAACAAACTCTTGAGGTCGTCCGTCTTCCCGGAGAACATGTGCGGCATCACGAAGCACAGCAGCGACATCAGCTCCAGCAGATTGTTCTGCAGCGGGGTTCCAGTCAGGAGCAGGCGGTGTTTGGACTGCGCATAATTATTTTTCATGTTATAAAACACGTATATTATAGGAGCGTCGGTGGCTCAGTGGTGTGGACTGTCGCCTTCCTACCGGGAGGGCTGAGGTTCAAATCCCGATACGTACCAATGTGTTTTCGAATTTTCGTAAAATATATGTACGTTATCCGACGCTCTTACGGTGAAGGAAAACATCGTGAGGAAACCTTCATGCACGCCTGCGAAGAGATTCGAAGGTTGTGTGTGAAGTCGTCCAATCCGCACTGGGCCTGCGTGGACGATAAGGCCTAATCACCCTATACGGGTAGGCTCGTGCCCCTCGGTGGGACGATTAATGAGCTGATGATGATGATGATGATAAAACGCTAAGGTCCGATTTGTTGTAAATCGGGACATCCAAAAAAATCGGGATTTAAGCTTGCAGATTGGGACAGGTAACAATAAAAAATATTATGTGACCTGACGATGACGTGCCATTTTGAATTTGACAGTGATGTCATTAGTTGAAGTTACGTAGCGTAAACATATATTTTTAATGAAACATCTGTTTTTTCTTTAATAAATCAAACAAACAAAAAAATCTTTATTCAAATAAATCTGTTACAGATACTTTTGAATAGTCAATTGTTATTATTATATTTTTATAATCTGAACGCATCCACAGACCCCTGAAAATCCGGACATACCGCGCAAATCGGGACACCTGGCAACACTGGTCAGGGCGCACACCTGATGGTAAGTGATACGCCTAACAATGTCAGAGCGCCATTGAAGGAGACCAACAACTGATAGACAGTTATTATCCTCCATCAATGCCGCACTGCGCCCGTCACCCGAAACGACAGATGTTACGTCTCTTATACTCGGTTATTTCACTAGCTACAGTGCCCTAACCACGAAACACAAAAGTGCATAACACTCCTGTTTCACGGTACGATATTAATAAATATGGCACTGCGGTGGTACCTACCTAGACGACTCAGTATAGTATCGAGTCTACCACCTAGTATAATTTAGGCTCTATTATTCTAGAACGAGACTCGGCGTTGATCGTTACTTAAATTGAGTTAGAAAGAAAGTTGTTGGGCAGAATTTTCACGTTGCTTGCCACATGTCATAATGACATAGTAGTGTGCTCGTGCTTTTGATTTTGTACTCTTTCTATGACGCGCAAACGTCAAAATTTAAATTTAGAATTTTACGTTCTAAATATAACAATAACTACACGTATATGTGTTGGGACTCGGCCCTTTTATGGTTTACGTTATTTCGTAATTGTGCGTCTAATTTATTCTCGATCTAAGTGCCCAATGAAATAATGCCACTCACCTTAATTTTCAAGAGGTTGTCGTATCTCTGCGTGGACATATTTTTCAGCATGTGCGCCTCGTCGTAGATGACGTAGTGCATCGGCGTGATGCGGAACATCTTGCGTTCTTCGGGACAACTGCTGACCATTGTATACCTGACACAATTCAACATTTTAATAAGATGACCCAACTGTTGTAATGGTCAACCAAGAAATAAGGAAAAACTTTATTGGCTAAAATTAAAATTAACAAACAACTAAAAAGTAAACATAGTATATAAGACATAAAAAAACAGGCTTGAATACAAATAATGGTCATAAACTTATAACTAATCAAAATAAAATTGAATACATTTTTGATATAAAAAGGGAAGAAAAAAAAATGATAAAACAATTATTTAATACAAGGAGAAAAAACATGTATATTTATAATTAATCTTAGAAATTATGAAATATAGTGCTAGTGACATTATAGTATGCTCGTGCTTTTGTACCCTTTGAATGACGCTTTAAGGTCAAAATTTTAATGATGCTTTTGATTTTGTACCCTTTTAATAACGCCTTAAGGTCAAAATTTTAATGAATAATTTTCAGTCATATAATATATATAACATGTGTCAATGTGTCAAGCGGCTCGGACATTTTTTAGTTAATATTTCTGACGCATCTACATAGTTCAGTTTATTCATCTAAGGCCTCTAGCACGATATTCAACGTTGATATCCACTTAAATTGAGTTATAAAGGGATGGCGCTATTTATCGTATAGAGCCCTTTCTAACTCTTTTTATTTATTTATTTATGTATGGTACACAAACAGGATACAGTCTTTACATGAAACACATTAAAATAAAACAGTTGACTGGACAGGACTGTAGCCCAGAGGCGGTGTACACAGCGTGATTTCAGGACTTTTTTTAAAAAATATAATAGGCTATAAAAATATTTAGAAAAAAGAAGAAAGAAGAAAGATAAGAAGAAGTTATTCAAGTAAAGATGAACACTTGAGTATCGTTTTAGTAAACGGGGCCTTTTCAACAAAATAAAATACTTACGTGGTGAGCACAACATCGAATTTGTCCAGCTCGCGCGCGTACTCGAACCTAAGTTGGCGTCGCTCTTCGGGGTGTCCGTAGTACTTGCTCACCCGCAACGAGGGACACCAGCGCGCTAACTCGCCACTCCAATTATCTAATAGACAACAGTATTCGCATTCATCAATTATTTTAAATCATTTTATATCCATTATACAGCACCTAATCATTACAAGTAATCATAATTATTATTGCCATTAATAATTAATAGATTACCTTTTTTTTATTATGATGGGCTTGCTCTTGAGCACAGAC
>PQWD01010460.1:0-16988 GCA_019425675.1 Leucinodes orbonalis
TGCGCGCGCCGGATTATACTGGTGGAATTCAATAACCTTTATAACGCCAATGTGGGGGTCTCGGTTTCAACTTTTTCGACCCTCACGACTTCACCAGACTTGGATAATCAACTTTGCGAGCGTTCTAGACGTATCGCGTTGCAGACACCTTGCCAGTAAATTGAATAGATCAGAGCTAAATACAGTGAATGGATGTATTTTTGGTTGTTAATAGATATATATTGAACAAAATTATTGTGTTTTGTGTCTGCGTACAATCATTTATAAAATAACGTATAAAGAATATTAAGCACGTGTCACTGACACTCCATAGACACTTATTTCAAGAAACAATTTTCATGAAGAAATGAGAAAAAATACTATCACGGTACTTTAGTAATTATGATATGAAGTAGTTAGAAGCAATTACTGGAAACGCGAGACGAGGTACTAGTCCACCGACAATATAAACAAAAACGTGTATCAAACCCACTTAACATTTTCAATAAGGCGCTCTAATACTTTACTTAACTGTGAAAATGAAAATGAAACAGCATTTGGTTTGGTTCCAGAATCAGTAAGATTATAGCATCTTTGTTCAATCAATATTTTTTTGTTTAATCTCTATATCATTTGTATTGATCATTTTACCTTAAATCGGGGTTAGGACGGATCAGGTGAATAAATTATTTCTATTACCAACTTAAATATTGTCGTGTTCCTTAAAAACGTACCAGTCATTCCAAGTAATTGACATACAATATTTTTGTAATAAATCGTTATAAGCTGACAGGCAAACGCTGCATAAAATTGGATATATAAAATGAGTAGTTGTTTCTTTCGCAATTAAATCAAGATTTCTCTGATGTTAAAAGTACTTCTAACCTGATATGAGTAATGCAGTCAAAGTTTGTTTGCATAAGTATTTCATGTGGATTGAAATCATGTAGTTACTTCTCTGCCTGAAGATTTGAATATAAAAAAAACAACAAGTCACTCTAAGCACTTATGAACCAAAAATGTTAATAAAGTATATATATAAATATATATATTGATGTGTAATGAGATAACAGTGGAGTAATTAGAAAACTAAAGTCGAGTTTCACCATCGTAGTATCTTCAAGTTTCATTGACGGTGTTCAAGTCGTATGCAGGGGCAGAATAGCCATTGGAGTAAACGGGTTCTGGAGTAAAGACTGCTGTTAATCGGAGGTTCAGTGATATAAGTAAGGTTAAGTGCTTAAACCCACAACGCTGCTATAGCAAATATATACATATTAGGGAGAGATGGAAAATATTAGGTAATGTAAAACGGAGATTTAAGCAACAGTCGATACTTTTAAATTGACACATTTAATGAATCATAAATCGCACGGGAATGCTAAGTCGTGTGGATTTAACAGTTAAATATACACTAATTCTACTTTGTACTTGACTATTTGTTTACTTCACCAAAAATTTGTAATTAAGGTAGTTAAGTATGTCGCCCAAGCTATTTGCTGTCATATTTATGCTATATGGTTTAAAAATGACTTTAACATAGTCCTAGTGGAATTTAACCTTTAATAGGTACCTACTCAGAATACTCCAATTCAACATAATTATATTTTCATAGCAACAAAAATACGTTATTTGAAACACTAGCTGATTATCACTAGGTATATTACCTATTGTGTAGTATTATATAGCACTAGTCACATCAAGATAAAAGCAATTTATTTCAAAATTTCCACCATTATTTTACCAAAACTGGTTTCACCTTCGGTGAAATGGCCTGCAAATGGATGGCCTGGCCTATCTTACGTAATCTAAATAAATAATAAATATCCACTGAAATTCACACAGCGTCATCTAGCCCCAAGTTAAGCGTGAAGCCTGTATTAATATATGGGTACTACAACGGATAATATACTGTTTTTGTAAATACCTACATATACATAGAAAACACCAGACCATTACAACAGATGTTCATGCACACAAATGTTTATACTGCCGGGGATCGAACTCGAAACCCTTGGTGTTGCAGCCACTTCTCAACCGCAACACCAAATGGATCGTCAAATTTATTCGACTACTGGAAAATGTTTACAGATGTCGGTTTGTGATAAAGATGGGAGACTCGAAGAGCTTTCAGATTTGATTTGTGTTGTAAAAATAGAATAAAAATAGGCTTTATATCTTCGTTTACTTAATTATACTTCACACAAAAGAAGGAATTACTTCTGAACAATTTCTACCTTGTAACAAAGGAATAGAACCATTCTGTGCATTGTTTTAACGACTCTATAACAAAAGGCATTTCGAAATGTTGATCAGAAAAAGTTATAAAATAAAATAATAGGTATTTTAATTTTTGGGGACAATAAATCTAACATGAGACTATAATCATAATAAGTAGTTAACTGGTCTTAGCTGATACCAAATGAAATACTCATTGAATCAATTAATGATCTGACCGTTATTGGCCATGGCGACCATTTTGACTCTTAGATAGTATGCACTTGAAGATGGCTAATCTAGCCGGTCTTTTATACCCGGTAATTTTACTAACTACAGTGCCTTCTTCCCGAAACACAGAAGTGCAAAACCCTTCATTTTTCCCGGACGATATTGGATTGAAAATTAAGTTCACGTAATGTAATGTGCTTTTTTGTACGGTTTAATCAACTATAATTTTTGTGGTTTGCATCTGACGAAATTTTAGATATAGGTGCCTTATTTTTTCTTAACAGCCACTGAACTTTTAAATATTCTATAATATGATTCTATATACTGTTTACACATATTTAAATGAAATACTGAATACGAAATGGATACTGCTAACAGTAGCATGAATGTAAAATAAACTGTATGATCTACACGAGCATACCATTTACTCATCTATAAATAAACGTTTTATAGTCGCAGACGTAACTTACGAGTGTCTTTACGACCATGCTCGAATCAGCATTATGAACACGCGGTGTTCATATTGTAACCAGGTGTAATGTTCTTGTAAAATTATTATGTAGATACCCTGAGCATACTCATAACTTCGCAATTTCATTTATTTACTCCTATAGCGAAAGTTTACAACGCATGAGGAAAATTTACCATAAAAGCCCTGTTTATTGATAATGTTTAGAATACCCGTACGAAATATGTGGTAAGTTTTGTGTATTATTACATTCTTATTTCAAAGTTGAATCTTTTACATTGTACAACTTTTTGAAAATGTTTATGAACGTATGGGGTTTTAAACATGAATTATTGCAAAAGTTAAGTTTTTTACAAGCAAACTATAGTACTTATGAGGTATTCAAATAAGTCTCGCAAGTCGTCGGTCCATTGGACGACTTGCAAAAGGTCGCTGGTGGAAGTCGGATGAGAAATGTGGAGAGACCGGGATATCTGGGGCAAAAAAGGGGAGACCTATGTCCAGCAGTGGGCTGCGATAGGTTGAATAGAGAAATTCAAATACGTCAATATGTGCTACTCCTGGTTTTCCAAGATATAGAATATTTCAAACATTGCGGATATGACCCTACGGCTAGGAATAATGAATGCTTAAATAGATTTTATGTTTAACAATGGTGAGGTTTTGCCATATTTTCCACGCTTAGTCACCTATTAGTTGGTCAGTGTTAAAGGTTAGGCTGAATGTGGGAGCACTACCACCCGTTTAACAAACGACAGAACCGATTTGAATAGAATGGTAAGCTGCTACCAAAAACTTGTTTTTGGTAGCAAATTGTGAAAGTTGTGAAAGTGGCCAACTGCTGTAGCCTAATATAAACGGTAATCAGTTACCAAAATGAATTAAATCAAGGACTCACTTAATCACATCATTGTTGCTTGAAATAATTTTAATTAATTTTAACATAGTACACACGGAAAACAGCAAACAGAAAATTTGAAAACATAGTGACGACAGCAGAAAATACACATCATTTAAAGAATACTTAAATTTTACAATGAAAGATATCTAAATAAACAAAAACAACAAAATACTGATTTAATTTAACTTATGTTATAAGATAAACTTGTATACTGTCCTAACGTAGGACCGTAGTTCGATCGAAAATTGATGTAGCATATATCAAAGCGCCCATTGCATGCAGTATTGGAACTTGATTGACAGTTTAATTAATGTAAGTTAGACCTACCAGTTTCCGTTAGATGTAAGCTGTAGATCGATTTAAAATAACATTTTGCGTCAGTTACAGGTGCACTGGGCTGTTTTAAGAATTTAAGATTAATACGATATTGAACGGACTCAAAAGACGTGACCTTTTACTTACTCCTGATTGGATATAGACATTTTATATAATATATAGAGGACTATATTTATGCTTGGTTACACTTTTCAATAATGCCTTTTTTTACATTTAGTCATAGAATGATTTGCAATCATCAAAAATTTATTTTAATAGGAAAGTGATATTAGTGTTATATCGAAGACTTTATCTATTAAAACTGTGAGTCCGCTGCTGGGCTAACATAACTATATATTATTAAAGCCATGTTCATCTACAATATTCTGGAATATCCTTATAGGTCATCAGAGTCATTATGAGCTGATCAGTTTAGCATCATCATTTGTTTTTTTTTAATGTCAGTTACTGCCCCGACGCAGACACTCCGTCAAATGTAATTCTCGTATACTAGTAGAGTTATAGTCAAGCTTAACCACATGACTGCTTGGAAACTTGACACAATAGAAAAATCATTGTGAGTTGGATAAATAACATGACAAAAAAAAGCAAAAATAAACCTGAAAGACTTGTGTAACTCATGTGCCCATTTTTAGCATATTTTATTAACATTAACTCACATATCTATAAACAGCAGTAACAAGTTTAGTAACACTATGAGTTCCGTTTTAAGCAACGACGTTTACATGAACATTTTGACATGAATCTATATAATGAAGTCCGGGCACGGGTAGTTAATATCGAAATTGAAGCCGTTTAAGATTCCGATGATATAACAACACATCTTGTGTTGCAAGAGCTTTGCGATAAACTGCAAGCTTTGCATGTAAAGTGAGGGAGTACAATTTACAGCGACGCAACTTCTAGTTTTCGAGATTCAAATGGAACTCCTCAGTTTGCGTCGCCGCTGACTTGAATGTTAAAATAAACAGATACCTTGTAACAGTGGAGATGTTTAGGGACAAACACCCCACAGTAAATACAAGGTTGTTTGCGCTAAAGCTGGTACAAGCGAGTTGTGTTTTATCTTATGTTCGTACTAAAGCACCTCGTATTAAATGGGGATTATTTTATGTTTTTTTACTTTAATTAAATGTTATGCTTGACGACATTGAGGACCTTTGATTCTGTTTCGTTACTACTATAACTTCTGCTTCTGCTGAAAAAGTCCTCCCCAAATGATAACCATAATTAAAAGGTCAAAGGTGGTTATTAACCTGCTGGTTTTAATTTACACTCACAAATTATCACACCAACTCCTTCGTTATATAAGTAGTGCGTTAGCTTGGCGTTCAAAAGACTTATTGAGTAGCATGTCTTTCGGCGGACTTTAAACTTTCGTTTTTATTTTACTATGTCCCTTCCCTCGCTGGAATACTTTGCAATTATTGATTCTATCTATCTATCTATTCAACCTATCGCAGTCCACTGCTGGACATAGGTCTCCCCCATTTTCCCGGTCCTCCGCTTGGATGAGAAAAGCGGAGGCAATTATTGATTATTATTAAAAAATAATGCCTAAGTGACTTAGTCAACCGCCAGTTGGCGTGATCTGATGAAGTCCAAATCCTTTGTCACTCTGGAAACTTTTTATGTAAATACTAGACTTTTCTACGAGTTAAAATACGAGTAACAATTTATCGTGTTTCGGATTTCGGAAAGTTAATTACAAAACGGCATTTAACTAATTCACTGCTTACGAACCAAATTCAATGCCACTAAATATATTGTGTTCCTATTTTTAAACTGTACGACCGTAACCACAGTTTCCCTAAGTGTTCTTTGATATAAAAAGCAATGCCCCACGCACCCAAATCGAATAGAGCTTACTCTGTCAGTGGCGGTTTGATATCTTGAAACGCATCTCGGGATAGGCTTATTCTTCCGCCCGCTGACCATCCAGTATTGAGCCAGGGCCTATCAGCCTCGTTTATCAAATAAATTCGCTTGCCGAGTGAAATTTATTAGTTTCACAACCAGACTACGGCTTGTTAGCGATCATGTTGCAAATATCTTTTTACTAGAGTGAGTGTGCAATTACCTCCTTGTTAGAATCAGTGTTTTCTTAAAATGTGTCTGAGTATTACTCGTATAAAGTAGGAAATAATTATCATTCTCTATCAATTGAACGTGTTTAGTTCAAAACCTAAGGTGATTACTTAAGGTATCAAAAACAATCAAACAATATATTTCGTGCATTTTTGAGAACGCTTTAATATCGAAAATGATCAGTAATAGGAACTTCTTATACAAGAAAATCCTTACACTGATCTTAACCAACTTACTGGTATCAAGCATTTGGATATTATCAGGATTAGTTTGCCATAATGGAAATTTGCCTGCGAAATATCGTAAATTGTATTAAATACAATCATTGTACGTTTAAAAGGAGTTAACAGACAGCGTTGATCCCAGATCAACTTAAAAATGAAAACCCTGATCATGTATTCAAAACGCAATCGTCGCAAACATTTTTGTCATATTGGTCGAATAAAAGTCTTCCTCAAAATTCAAATCACGCGTGCGATAAGGGCCGCCGCTTCCCGGGCTTACCCCAACTTTAAAGTATATTGTAGTCACCCGCGCAGTTATCCGAAGGTGCCAACGGTGAGTTGGTATTCACTCCGTGAGGGCAAACTTTGAGCGTCACGTTTCAAGCTCCAGAGGTTATTTGCATCTCACCTTTACATTTCCTTGCCATTACATGTCATATTGTTATATTATCTAGTTAAACCCATGCCGCAGCCGCAGATTCATGTAATAAAAATATTCTCTGATGGTTACCTGTGCGCTGAGTTTCCTATTCCGTCGTTGTGACCGATAGAATTTCATATCAGGAGCGAGTTATAAATTCCCGATGCGGTCCCTCTATATTCGGATTTTCGCAGTAATTTCTGAAAATATTTGGAGTAATACCGCCCTTGGGACTGGGGATTTGTTATGTTTTATTGGAGTTTTGTTTTATTTTACATTAGCGACCCGCTGCTACTCGAGTTTTGATTATGATGGGTGATTTGATTATACGAATCTTGCAATTCAGACTTTGATTTACATATATTACTTTAACATTTAAATTATTGAAACTCTGTTTTGGCAAAATTTGAACTATATTATCATCATCATCAGCTCATTAAACGTCCCCACCGAGGGGCACGAGCCTACCCGTATAGGGTGATTAGGCCTTAGTCAGTCGTCCACGGAGGCCCAGTGAGAATTGGACGACTTCACACACAACCTTGAAATCTCTTCGCAAGCATGAAGGTTTCCTCACGATGTTTCTTCACCGTATGAGCGTTGGATAACGTACATATATTTTCGAAATTCGAATATACATTGGTACGTGTCGGGATTTGAACCACAGCCTTCCCAGGTAGGAAGGCGACAGTCCACACCACTGAGCCACCGACGCTCTACGTAAACGTGAACTATATTATCGTTCCCATGTAACTAGAATGAAACAGTTCGAATAATTAATATAAAAAATAAGCGTCTAAAATTAAGTCAGTGTTTGATATTTCTTAATCAATATTTGAATTGGTTTATAAAATTTAAACTATTTAAACACAATTCTCGTGCCAATGAATATGTTTATAAATAAAGTACCAGTCAAGGTTTTGTACATTTTATAGTAAACCAAACATAAAAAATAATATTTTTCTTAAATCTGACAGCTAATAGGATGTGGCAAAAAGGTCAGTGTGTATCGGACAGGCTAGCATTTCAAAGCGCGTTTCAAGTGGGGGACAAAGAAAAATATCCCTTGTGTCGGTGAATTTGGAATTCTCGCGATTCACGCCAGCGTGTATAGAAAATCGTACACTGAACACAATGCCTTTCTGAGGCGGCGTGAGAGTGCTCATGCGTGGATAGCCATCTGAAATCTGAAGAATCCTTGAAACACTGAAATACTTTTATTATTCGATGTGGACATTGCATCTCTCTTAATAATAGCTTATTGGTGGAAGTGCACAAATCTAACAATTTATTAAGTAGGAATCAGTGTGAAACAATATAATTAAAAATTAATAAAAAACCCAACGGCTAAAAATGTCAACTGAAAATGTAAAATCAAGGTCTACTGTACTATACGTACCAAACATTAGAAACTTTTCATTGTATTGGAGGCGGGAGACGAATTTTCAATATTAAGCTCAATATTTTGTAAACGAAGTGTTGTATCTAAAAACTGTATTCAAACACTCATAATATTTTTGAAAGACCTATTCAATGATATCCCACTCGATGGGATGGAAAAACAATATTTTTAAAAATTTAGAATATTGCATTTGAAATCCGCCATTTTGAATTTTAACACTTTGAATGTAGCCAGTGTGACTCGTGCTATGAATACAAATCTAATGACATGTCATATATTCAAACCCGTTAATCCTTTTAGGCTAACATAAAATCTACATACATACATACGCATAAAAAAAATCCCTCCAACAACTGTTATCAATGTGGCGATTTGCAACTAAGTAAGACGAACTGCCATGTCAGATTATCAAAATAGGACTAGCCAACACAAGTGATAATTAACTTCAGTCACCGCTTAGCTCAGATAAACGATAGCTAGATTTACTAGGGAATGCGTGAGATAATGGAACATTATATTACAGCAGAACTGCTGTTTGACATCTGTTTTGAACAACTGAATTTTAAGATGGCAGTCATCTTAAAATTAAGAAGTTCAGTGTGGATTCCTGCTCAACCTCAAATTTTATAGCCCTACTCTCGCCGAAATACAATCGAATGCATTTCGGCGAGAGTACAATCATACATATGTAGAAGGTTGACTCTTTAAAGGGCAATCAATCGTCTTTGCTTATTTTAAATAAATAGTGTTTATTTGGAAATGTCTTGTATGTCCTCGATATTCACATAGTTTTTTTTTGTGTAAATTGATTTAAAAAAAATATTGTAGAAGTCGTGAAACTACCGTTGTCATGCAAATCTTGTTTATACTGCACGGGGTTCGAACCTGTACTTTATTTAATGGATCGATAATAACAACTACTATAACTACGAATACGAATAACAATAAAAAGATACATCTAACTGTCATTTAAGGTGATTTGCCATTTTCGCCTAGGTTTTCTGACAAAATAATACTTTCCTTTGTTAATAACCTGTTTGTTAGTAGGAGTAGAAGGCAGTGCATGCAGATGCGACCACACGCGATTAATCTTACGAAGGCGCTTTAGAATAATTCAGCATTTTGAAGTCATTTCAGTACTGTGGTCGGATGTAGTGGTCTGGATACCATAGCGGATAAATGCAGCTAGGAAGCAGGAATATTAATTTGACAAATTAAATAAGAATGCTGTTAATTAAGCAAGATTTTATTTGACAGGATGAATTTATGGTATTTTTTAGTAACAGTGTGAACTTGTATCTGTATATTTTGCTTGCCAATTGTTAATTAAAGTCAAAGTATACATGATTTCTACAAATCGATTCGACACTACTATACATATAAATAAAATGGAAGTGTCTTTTTGTAATATTTATATAACCATTTTTTTCTTCATGCATAATATGAATTTATACGATGAAAATAGTGTTGTTCCGCGCAACGGCCGCGCATTTTATCTTAGTAGTATTTAGTAAAATTAGTTATTGTCTGTCACGTATCTTACAGAATCGACGGCTGTTGGAGCAAACGAGTTCTAAAGTGGAGAACGCATCTTAGCAAGCGTAGTGTAGAATACCGACGAATCTTTTGCCGGCTCATCGGTCTTTCTATTGTCGATTATATCTGTCTGACATGGTGCTGCCCTTTAGATGTTAATCTGTTGTTGTTGTCCTTAGATCACTCAGTTTGCTCACGTAGTTTCTTACCAATCGTGATATTACTGTGCCAGCAGTTAATATGATCATAAATAAGATCAGAAATATATTACTAGCTTTTTATTTAACATAGGATAAAGGCGAGATAGGTGACCCGACGGGATAGATGCCGATATTAAAAAAAACTAAGGAGCTATCGGGCTATGGGGATGTGTCTCGATCGTAAGTGATCTATCGACTATTTCAATATCTAATGGTATTTTTATTTGTGATACCAGTCACTCAAAGGTGAAAGTGCGAGCTACGAGGAATTCAGCTTTGTTTTACATGATATTGCTGCATTTCTGTTAAATATCAAGAAGTTTTGTTTGAAATGTACGCTTTTTTTTGTTATTGCAACTCCGCTAATCAAAGTGTTTATACAACTAACTTTTATCTGTAATGGAAAACGTGAAGATGTGATTTTTGCTTAATTTATTCCTATTAAAAGAAAAGACAAAGACGAAATTTTAAGGCACGATAAAACAGTTTTTATCAAATTTTTGGCGTACGGAAAGAAAATTATACGAACCATCGTATTAATAAACCAACGAAGATAAGATAGCAAAACGAAAAAATTCTACACCAGTCCCAAGGTACGAAGGGACTGGTGATGAAAATTTTCGTAGGCAAGTTTAGTAACTATCACGGTTTTAACTAAAAGTACCCATCAATTCCACTAAGTCATGGACATAAATATAAAATATTAACGGGCTCAAAACAGAACCTTGAGAGGAGGCGCCATACTAATCTAGACTTCGTAGTTTCGCCATAAGTTACACTAAATAATGGGTCGTTCATATAACATAGTCATAAAAAATGAACGACCATAATAGAACCTTCAAGAGAAATCAGTAAGCTGTAAACACCGACAAATCCGAAAACCCTCATCTGGGCTAATCTTTGCATAGCCATGTTGCCTGGAAAGAAAACAGCTCAAGTTTAATCATTATGCATCCTTCTATTGAATCCATGTATGGATTTAATACATTCAAACCAAATCAAGCAAAATATCACAAATCATTAACACTCCTATGTCCCACACTTCACACGCCTGGTGGATTATAATGATAAAATTATAATCGGCGTGTGAAGTGTGGGAGAACTATGCTTCGGCATGAATGAGCCAGCTCGACCAGAGTGTATGTAGTATGTAGCCTTACTGAAACCATCTTCGGCCAACGTATAGTGCTGTGCTTCGTCGAGTGTGGTTACTGGATGTTCAAAATTCACCCTTCTCTCTTTCCATATTTCCTTTTCCCTTTTATATCTTTAAGGTGTTCCATCGGAGTTCCGAGTATCGATGAGTGGCGATAACACTTACAACCAGGTGAATCGTCTCGTTTACCAAAATTGTATATATTAAAAAAATAGAAATGTGAGCTCAATGCGTATCGGTAAATATGAAATAGGGCACATGGCAATGATAACTAGGGCACTTGTAAAATTCATATTCGTAAATGTGTTTAATTAAGATACATAAAAAAGATGAAATTTTGTTCATTTAATTTAATTCAATATTAACAAAAACAAAACATAGTTTTACAGATTAACGTAGAAATATGGCATTTGGCTATTCCGGAAACAAAAATACTCTCATATGAAAACGTCTGTATATTTTTTTGCGTTCCAACTTTTATCATATTTATACTTCCTATACACGTAACTTTTTGTAATCACACGACTCCGAAGAACTGCATAAAACAATATCCTAAGAGTTCTTTGTAAGCCCTTTAATCTAGACGCAAGAGTGGAAACACCGAGGGAGTGTTTTGAATTATAACAACGAAGCATGAGTGACGAATGTTTCAATGCACTGGCTACGAAGATTTAATTGGAAAGAAGAGACATGGATATGTGGTTAACATTTCATCTACACATTCCTAAAATATTGTACATTGGTTTATTCCACGCTTACTAAAACTTATGAAGGATAAATAACTTTTAACCGATTGGAAAAAAAAAAACTCATAATATCTGGCCACGTAAGTTGACATGTGGCAACCATTTGCTTTGAAGGTACTTTCAACATAGCAATGGATATTATACATAATATGTAAAATATATATATATCCATTCCGGTCCGGTTAGGAGTATATATTATATTTTTTGTTAAATATCATTTGTAAATTTTATATATCCATTTATTTGGTACTATTAGAATGTATTATCCAGAATAAAGAATGTTTACTTTTACAAAAAGTGAATTAACTATTTTAGTGTTACATTTATAGCCTTGATATTGATATCGATATTCGAGATTCACAGCGACTAGTTACACGGGTTTACTGAAAATAGTGTCGAGTATGACATTAAGGGTCCGGGCATAATCTGAGTGAGTCCGATTACCTTAGACATCGCAGCAGAGCGTTGTTATTATGTGACATCTAGATCTATATATCTTTGAAGGTACAAACACCCGCCCTACTCAACAATAAGAGTGCCACGACAATGGTGTTTGGAGGAAATTCACTGCATAATACTTTTGAAATTCCCTCAAAGTTTTGTTTGCTTTTTAAACTCGAATTGCACCTTGCTTTTGTTTTATCGGCTTTTTCTAAATACCCTTATTTATCCCTACTGACATTGTTGCCATAACAAAGTTGGTAAGATAAATTCAGATTTAAACACAAAAAGTGCTTTATTTAATTAAAGTCTTCCAAGACAAATAAAACGGGACGTTTAATGAGCTGATGATGAAGACAAATAAAAAAGAAGTTAAAAAAATTTGGAACTACTGCTGTACCGACTGGTTCGTAGTTGATTCTATTGATTGTGAGACGACTTCAGAAAAATACTTTGTATGGGCTCATTTCTAATAAATAAAATAATTCTTTTAAATATTTTTTTGAATTCGATAACGTTGTAGGAAGCTTCATCATCAGCTCTTTATACATCCCCACCAAAGGACTTGAGCATTCCCGCGTAGGGTGAATAGGCCTTAGTCATCCACTTGGATCCAGTGTGGATGGGCCGACTTCACGCACGTCGGATAAACATTGGTACGTGGCGGGATTTGAACATGCACCCTCCAAATCGGAAGGCAACAGTCCACATCTATGAGCCCGACGCTCTTGGAGGAAGCTTGGTAAAAGAATATATTTAAACTTTTTCGTCTAATAACTTCTATGAAAGGTGAACTAACTTCGACTAAAGGGACTGATATTCAACACCACGCGACAATGGGTTTACCTCCGGACAGTTTTACTCCGCTTGTATAATTTGTTCTCTAGCTATTTATCATCGGTTAAAAAAAATACATTTATTTATTTCATAAAACCAATGGCGCTCTTTTCCCAGTTGTTTCTAAGTAGGTACTTGTGTAAAAGTAAATGCTAATCGATTGCCCTTTAACACTATATGCGTGTAATAAAATGCGGGCATAGAGTTGAATAAATTTCGATATTTTTAATTGCCTTTAATTCTTTTAACCTTTTGACCGCTAACTCGGAGGAACTAAACTCCGAGAACGAACGTCGTCTATACATGACAAGCACTTGCGTGCTCTGTACGCCAACGTCATCTATACGAGATAAACAACGAACTCTGTAACCTGTGAAATAAACGTGTTGAAAACTATCAGTGGTTACTATATTTTTCGTAGGTATTTTTATTTATTTTGAGCTGTGGCGTCCAAGGCATGGCATTGCATTTATAGCGTGGCGTTCAAAATATTAAAAAGTATCAGCGGATTGAAATCCCATAGTTAAACGTCATCAGGGGTCCACTAGTGCAGCAAGAGATATAATTCTTAAAACGTTACAATTTGCGTCGGCCTTTAGCAATGATTTCCAACAATATTATCATTAGACTAAAGGAGTCATGGACATTAGCACAACAACTGTGGAAAACCAACCATTTATTATTATTTGAAGTCCTAATCCCACAACGCGCGTCGATTCCTTAAAATATTTTATAATTTTTAGCTAAATGAAACATATGAGTTGTAAAGTGTAGCTTCATATCGTAAAATTGTAATGATTGTTCTGTCTGCATCGAACAATAAAAAATAAAATTACAAAACTTAGTTTTTAATGTTATAACTCTTGTCAAACATCCGGTTAAATTGATCATGATCCACGCACACATTCGAGTGTGATTGTGGGGACATCCTTTCGTTGTCGGACCTTTTTTTCGAATCTAACAAACTGAGCAAGTTTGTTAGATTCTGTCCATAAAATCTAAAAACATTGCATTTTGAACCTTAAACCAATGGTAATTTCAACGACACTACAGCCTAATAGACTGCCTAATGCAAGGCAAATACTTTCAGACAACACGTTAGACTTATAAGTCTTACTCAAAACACCGGTCGCATAATCTCTCTTAGTATCGACCAAATCCATGACCCGTCTACATTTCCGTGTTTATTACAAAATAACATACGAAAAATGCGAAACATGGCTTCCTGTACAACGAAATGGTGTGAAAAATGAAGACAATTATTTAATTTTAAAAAAGACGGCGAAACTTTTATTAGGAAAGCCAATTTCAAGATTATCATGGTCAAGAATCAATTTATTCTAAGCTCAAATTACGCTGCTTGAATACGTAACCATGGCATTTGTTTATCAGTACATTCCTTTCTTTCTAATGTAAATAAGTAGTACTTAACCTTTTTTCACAAGTGTCACGCGTTACTAGGGCTGTGACATTACTAGTAGGATTTAGAAAACGGGTAATATACGAGTGCGTAACAGACTTTCACTTTAGTTGTTGCAACTCACATCGGTACAATTATTTTAATATTGTTATTAGTATTTAATGTAAACTTTTAATTTATTAATATATTCCACATATTCCAAAACACATGAAATGAAACTGTAAAAGTTATTAATTTTACTGTTGCAACTAACATGACGGACTTTTTATTGACTTTACCAGGCATTTTATTGTTTTCAAATTTTCGAAATATATATCCGACGCTCTTACGGTGAAGACAAACATCGTGAGGAAACCTCGCACGCCTGTGAAGAGATTCAAAGGTTGTGCGTGAAGTCGGCCAATCCGTACTGGGCCCGCGTGAACTACTAAGGCCTAAACACCCTTACGTGTAGGCTCGTGCCCCTTGGTGGGGACGTTGAATAAGCTGATAATGATGATGAATCAATTTTAAGAATAATTTTAAAAAAATCCTTCAAATAATTTTAATTGCTAAATTACATAATGTATTTTTTTTTCATAATATCCTTTAGAATAAAATAAGCACTGGTATATTCTACTATACTTTCCATCACCAGTTGTCATCTATGTAATGGCGGGAATTTGAATCGGCGAATTAGCATGCATATTTTCCTCTTCCCCCCTTCGGGGCATTGACAGAATTATTTGTTCCGAGAAATTCAAACATTAGGCGTCTTGTAGGCTAGTGGTCGTTGGGTAATTTAGTGGGTGTTCGTTAAGGAATATTCAAGAATGCTTGATTTTACTGAAAGATGAGTCTGAAAGTAACAAGACCTCCCTTTTTTAACCTGTATTTGATACAATTCAAATTCAATTCTTGACTAACATGTCATAATCATATTATTTAAACATACATAAGGCACAGCATAGCCTTTACAAAAGTTTTTCTTTGATGTAGAGTACCTTATAAACATTCCGCAAATTTATTTTATAATAAAGTCACCAACACATATTTTACTTTCTTTCTTTTGCTAACGTGCCTCCCAAAGCAAAAAGGGATTCGTTATAATATTTTTCGGTAATTCATTCAGTGACCGACCTTTTTGGTAGTTGCTTAACATGCACAAAAATTAACCACACGCGTTAACCAGTACGCGATCAAGCATACAAAAATTAAAAATGATTAAATGAAATTAAGTGTGATTGAGTATGATAGTCGATTTATATTTATTGCAATGCCCACTTTGTTTTTATCTCACGAACATACCACGCTCCATTACATTTTTCCTGCCGATAATAACTATCGAGTATTTTCGTACATTCCCATATTTTCGGGAATGGTCGGAACCGCTGTTGCGGTTCAATAATTTCAAAATAATAATGTTGCACCGAAATATGCAATAAAGCATTTTCATTGGTTTGGTTTATTGGTCATCATCATCAGCTCATTAGACGTCCCCACCGAGGGGCTCGAGCCTACCCGTATAGGGTGATTAGGCCTTAGTCGTCCACGCGGGCCCAGTGCAGATTGGACGACTTCACACACAACCTTGGAATCTCTTCGCAGGCGTGCATGAAGGTTTCCTCACGATGTTTTCCTTCACCGTACGCACATATATTTTCGAAATTCGAAAAACATTGGTACATGTCGGGATTTGAACCTCAGCCCTCCCGGTAGGAAGGCGGCAGTCCACACCACTGAGCCACCGACGCTCGTTATTATTATTATTTTATTAATTGGTCATTTCATTGAAATTAATTTTCATACTTCACAATTTAGAGGTGAATCACAATTTCAAACAAGCAGTTAACAAACCAAATCAAAAAGTTGAAGTGGCAGTGAGTTGTTTATGAACATAAATGTAGCAAGACCAATTGAACTTCATTAGACCAATACTTCAAAGACTTGCAAAAGCCATCAATTTGAATTTATTGAAATTTAAAAGATGCGATGAAGTGCGAACTAGGCACTTCATTTTCACGCATGTACACCATTTAACTTCATGTATAATTACTTTAAATTGTACAAATGCACTGGGCCATATATAAAAAAAAATATTTAACAGGATACTATAACATTTACTTTGAAATTTTACCTCACCTATACAACAATTTATTGCTTCTACAGCTGCTGTACAGCTTTATTAACGCAATAAACTGTATATAATTGGCCTTTTTTATTGATAATAGCTGTATAAGCGCATAATTAAACAAAGTTTTGGTCCATTTAACCTAACTTCACTGAGCCGGTCCTCGGCGTAGTTCTAGTAAACCTATAGTATGATATCTTTGAAGACTGGTGTCATACATTTTCAATATTCTTCTGCTTTACACTTTACTTGTATGCCCTTACCAAGGGATTTA
>PQWD01010460.1:24185-36441 GCA_019425675.1 Leucinodes orbonalis
TTATATTTGGAGAGACAAACCACCCAGTACGTGCCAATAACAAGAAACATATCTATTCGAACCAAAATATAATTGTTCAAACCTATATGAAGTCGAAAAGAAGCATTTCATAAAGACGCTGTACTGTATTTAGTTTCGCTAATGCCACCACAAATGGCGGGCGTAACGACGTGACTTAGGGCGCAGCCGCATCGCCAGTAACGACCAAATTATACGGGACTTAGCGGACTTAATAAAAATTTGCTCGGAGACACGCAGTTAAACCAATGGCCGTGTACTGAGACGTTAGGTGTCGGGCTAGTCCCTTTTTGTTGGGTATTTTTCTCGAGAAGTTAGGAGAAGACTAGCGTCTTTATTAATGAATGATGATTAAGTGAAATAATGAAAAAGTGGACGTATAACTTGGACCAAACAATTTACACATACATATAATTTTGAAAATTCAAAATCACATTGGTACGTGTCGGGATCCGAACCTGCGCCCTCCCAATTGGAAGGCAACAGTCCACTGAGCCACCGACGCTCATTGAATCGTCAATTCTTATTATTAAATTTTTATGCCTCTACCACCGGTTCGGAATAAGTACGATCTGCGAGAAGAGCTAGCAAGAAACTAGATAGGCATCCTTTTAACCTTTTTTTTATCATTTGTTACAGTTTTTTCATTTACATACACTTAGTTTTACAATAATGTATTACAAAGATTGGAAAGGTTCTCGAGTGGCGTCCACGTAACGGAAAGCGAAGCGTAGGCCGACCCCCAACCAGATGGACGGATGATCTGGTTAAGGTGGCGGGTAGCAGATGGATGTCAACTGCAAGGGATCGGTCCGCGTGGAAATCATTAGGGGAGGCCTTCGTTCAGCAGTGGACATAATTGGGCTGTAATGATGATGATGATGATGATGATTACAAAGATTTTGTAACTGGAACACTATGTGCGACCAACTACTAACTACACACACATCTTTATCCGATAAATATTCGTCTATTGTATAGTAACCTTTCTTATAAGGGCTTTTGAAACTTTAATTTAAACTGGTGATACGGCAAGATACTACAAAATACCACAAAGTATATTACCTAATAACTTTATGCCTCTTCCAATAAATATTTTTCCTATTTTACTTAATCTAAGATTTGGGACAGCAAGTTTGTTTTTGTTTCTAGTATTGGAATTTGATATACTAAACCATGGATTAATAAATATTCGATGAACCATTCAATCGAAGCAACGTTTGTCGACTAAAAGTTGTTTCGCACAATCGTTCAGTCGATATTCCATTCGGCTTCAATTCGGTCGGTCCGCTTGGATGTCTTTGAGGAACGCCTTTGTTCAGCGTTGGTTATCACTATCACTACATAGTATAAAACAAAGTGTATTTTTCTGTCCTTATATCCCTGTCTCTATGTATGCTTCAATCTTTCAAACTACGTAACGGATTTTGATTCCGGAACTTAAAATAGATTAGTCTGGTGCCTAGAAGAAATATGTATCTTTGCAGGTCTAAATGCCACTTGGTGAATAGCCAGAGCTTCGATTTAGAATATACTGAAGAGCTGTGAACCTCGCATAAAATGCATACAAACAAAACATACAAACTCATAAGTCATCCCATTCATATCCACCGGGACGAGGATCCTATAAAGCAGTCAGGGTGCGAGCGTGAAACCCTACACCGCTTGATACCATCTCGGCGGATCAAACGCCGGTAGCTAACGATGGGTTTATGGCGTTTTCACAATGTAAACCATGGTTTTCGACGGTGAAACAATGAGCAGGTAGTTGCAGTTTCACGTTACTGCTTCTGATTTGTTGTGTGACACAGTTCTTTTAGTGTGTCTGCGAAACATTTTTTTTTAAATATTGCGTTACATCGATAACTGTCGTTTACGAAGCCCGTTTAATTTAGGTGCTCAGTTTAGGTCAAAGTCATACTAGTAGGAGGAGGTTTAGTTATTAAATTTTTCGGGAAAAAAAACTTTTAATTTTTGGCTGCTGAAGGTCTTCACTACTTAACTGAGTAGGGAGACCTTTGTACCACTGCTGTGGACATTATGATCTGTTGTAGTAGCAGTAAATATAGTTTTTTTTTCTTAAAAAACAGTATAATCTCGCAAAAAGACACATAAACAATACCCATCAAATGTATAATTAAAATTCACGATAACCCGCGTGAGGGAATCCACACGATTTCCATTACAACGTCCAAGTCCACACTTTATGTTACGTCACATCGTGAGGTTCAGTTTCCCCGGTTATAACATCGTATATGCTCGTAACCGCTTCGTGTTTTCACGTCTATTTGTTCGCATGTTTCATGTCACGACACACCGGTCACGACTGCGCTTGTCCTTGCAAACGCCGAATTGTGGACACATGTCACTTTCGATTGGTGGAAATTTCGAGTAATGTTAAAATTACGAAATCCTAACCAATGGCACGCTACTCGAAAACATAAGGCTTGTAGTGTGAAAAAGACCTAGTACAACAGCGCCGTCAAGATTGCGATGTAACTAAAACAAAAAACTATCTTGATCAAAGAATCGTAAACTCTTTGAAACGGAACAAAATGATTTTTCTGTGATAAAAATGAATTAGCTAGCGCTGTGTCCATGATTGTTGTTGTACAGACGAGGATGAAAATAAATTTAAAGTAGTATCTTATTGATACCCACTGAACTTTTATTAATCTTACAATACCCATTTTTACATGACACTTTAGTTACATATACTCGTACAAGATATTTTAATCGACAAAATGGGTGTTATCTTGTCAGCGATTAAGACTTTATATTATAAGTATTACAAGCATTTTACACAACGAGCCAGTCTTCGCTGATTAAATTCCCAAAAAAATATGCTGAAAAGGGTTTTCACAATGGTACATAAATAAACCATAAAAAAATTACAATAAGAACTGTCAGGTATCTGGTGTAGGATATCGGGAGAAAACTAATTGCCATATTTATGACATAAAAACCCTTAAAAATATACGTCAGGAATGTTTTTCCAAATCCTGCTACCTGGCCACCCTTACCCCAGCAAGCGCAAGTCGGCACCATCAAAGGTGCAACGACTGCGATGTTGAATTAAATTGTTATAAAGAACAGCGCACTATCGCGACATCGCGAGTTAAATATGGCTCTCAGCCCAAATCTGCCATGTGAACATGCTTGTTTTACATGCCGTGGCCCATGTCGGCCGGTGGGAGGAACAATGTTGGTACAGAATCTGCGGGAATGTTATAACCTTGAATTAGAACATTCTGAACACTTAAGGCCCGTATTCTAGAACAAGACTCAAGCATTGATCTTTACCTAAATAGAGTAGAAAGAATGCCGATATTAATAGTTTATAGTGCTATGCCTTTCTAATTCAATATAAGTAACGATCAACGTTGAGTATGACTGTCGAGTTCTACTAATATAACACACGTTTTTCATATTATAAGTATTCAGGATGGTCAGGACGCTCACCTGATGGTAAGTGATACGCCTGACCATGAAAGAGAGATTGAAGACGACCAACAACTGGTAGACAGTTATTATCCTCAATCAATGCCGCACTGCGCCCGACACCCGAGACAACTTATGTAAGGTCTCTTATACCCCAGTAATTACAATAATATCAGTAGCTACAGTGCCCTCATCACGAAACAAAAGCGCATAACACTCCTGTTTAACGGGACGATATCTGGCACTGCGGTGGTAGCTACCTAGACGACTCAGTATCGAGTCTACCACCTAGTAAACATACTTCTACTATCTGGGGGCACGGCAGTGCCCCCGCCAAGTCGAGCGCGAAGCAAACACTGCCGTACCATACCATCCTTTACAGGATCCATTTCGCCGCATTTTCAGGCCCCGATTTGAGAACCTTTGGATAATACCAGAGCGCTGAAATTTTTGTCGTCTAGTAAGATATAATAACTTACTTTAAATCCAAAATTTCAAGTCTGTAGGTCATTTAGTTCCGACGTTAAGCGAAAGCAAAGTTTCGCATTTTCGACAGACACTCACTCACTCATGATCATCAAAATAGAACTAGTACTTCCCATTAACTCAGAAAGCTGAAATTCGGTACAGAGTTAGGGTTTAATGGCTACATAAAGGGAAAACTATGAAAACTTCGAAAATCGAAGATCTGGAGTACCTGGTGACCCTGCTTAGATAACAAAATCATCAAAATAGAACTAGTACTTCCCATTAACTCACAGAGCTGAAATTTGGTACAGAGTCAGGGTTTAATGGTTACATAAAGGGAAAACTATAATAACTTGGATAATCGAAGATCTGGAGTACCTGGTGACCCTGCTTAAATAACAAAAGAGCCCAGCCAAACTATAAGAGATTGACATACCGCCTTTAAACAATATATATTTAACATGGTGGGCCGCTTCATCCGATGTCAAAAATCGGGGGCACGGTAGTGCCCCGCCAAGTCGAGCGCGCTAGACCAATACAAACAGACATGTTGGTGCACACAAATATTTGTAGGTACTGCCCGGGGATCGAACCTGGAACCCTTGGTGTAGTAGCCGACGTTTCAACCATTACACCCAATGGGTCGTCTAATATTCCTTTCAAGTTTCTACAAAAAGAAGTAAAATCCCACCAAAAACATTCTGTAAAAAATCTAGCCAAGTCTCGATGGAGCTGCTTGATTATCTCTAAAAAGTAATGAAATCAAGACAAAGACGTGCCAAGTCTAAGGTTCCTTACTGCAATTAATTAATTATTATGGTTAATGTTGTGTGACTTGGCCGTTGAACATTCTTTATACGTTAGTGGCTTTATCAAGCCTAATATCGATGGGCTATTGAATCTCCGTTTTCCAAGTGGCAAATTTGTACCGTCAATGGGTAGCGGTTCTGGCGACAGATTGGTGCAATGGTGTCATGAAGCACCTAGTTTTGTATCCTTGTGTACTCTTCAACGGCCAAGTCACACAATCAACATAATAATTAATTAATTGCAGTAAGGAACCTTAGACTTGGCACGTCTTTGTCTTGATTTCATTACTTTTTAGAGATAATCAAGCAGCTCCATCGAGACTTGGCTAGATTTTTTACAGAATGTTTTTGGTGGGATTAGACTGTACTGTCTAGAACTAAATAGATCTGGAATACTTAGGTCTATTCTAATACCTATATTGTCCGTTACTATTTTGCATTTTATACATTCAAAATAGTGAAATGGTCATTTTTCATTATTTTGTTGATTCCGTTACTAACATAGTTTTTAAGGTAAGTTCTGTACTAACAATCTATGGACAAATGTCAAAAAAGGAATTTTATTTTTATTTATTTTATTATATAAAGTTGTACATATTAGGCAGTTCTTTATGCTTTTGGTAAAGCTGAATGGCAAAATTGGCAGTGAAATTATTGTGAATCGAGCTTTATTGCGTCTCAAATTTGTAATGTGTTTCGGGTTTCAAATAACCTTAAGGAATTCAAGAACCGAAAGACATTTTCTCAGCAACTTGTCAAGACTGAAACTGAAAAAGTTTTCAAAAGCCTATAGACAAAAAAGCCTTTTTAATAGCAACAAAAATAAAAATAATAAAGCAGTATTAAGATGAACGGAACTAATACGGAACCCTTTTGATCGCTAAATAGACTATGTGCCAAATATCTACCGTTATTCATAAAAAAAACTGAAATATTAAGAGTCTATTCCAGCAGTGGAGTGTTAACTGTGTTTATTGTCAACTATTAAACCAAATAATGTGTTTGTTCCAGGTGCCCAAAGTAGGCGGACGCCGGCTGGTCTCGCCATGGATTTGTTTGAGCAGCATCAAGGAACTCATATATTACAGGTATGGCTTTTCTGGATTTAAAACTCTTTAACATGGCGTTGATAATATTTATTATCTCTAAGTACGCTAAAGGAGTCCGTATGAGATCGCCTTGTATTGCAGTAAAATCATAAGTATTGCCAGTTTATATTGGTTTGGGTGGTTGTGTATTTTTTTAAAATAAAGTTATATATGAAGTTTATCTGTTGCTTAGTTCCCATGGTTAAAGATAGTTGCCCTTTTTTATTTAATTAAATTAAAAAATAATCTAAAAGAACAATAAAATACTGATGTTGTCAATATCCTGGATAGTTTAGGATTCCCCTTGTACGAGTATGAGGTGATTTCTTTTAGTCTTGGCCTAGGCTAAAAGGCAATCCTGAAGCTAACCCATTAATTATGTTACGATTATTTATTTTTGTGTGTGTACTATATATATTTGTGTAGGTAAATGTTAAAAAATAATACGGGCTTATTTAAAATATTTTTGGTTCGATGTAGGTTATATCAATCGGAAAAACAAACGCATATGATATAGGTCGCGACAAAGGTTCTCTATATTTAGAAATAGATTTGTAAATATACTTTTTCAACATTTATACTGAACAAAGCCTACGCCTTGGCAATTGCGTACAACCCGAGCGCGGCAATTAAACCGGTGCCTTTCATAGCAGAGATGACTTCATTCAGTGTGACATTGCATAGACGGTGTTTTTTTTTTACCAAAATGACTGTTTACTTTCGTCGCGACCACAAAAACTGGTCGTGTATCACACAAAGCGCGAACTTGACTCGCTATGGCACAACGCCGACCGACTTTACGCCTTTTTATTGCTTAACACAAGATACACATACAATAGAACACTGCGACACATACCAAAATTAAATTGCGAAACAATTTGATATTTCGACGGTTTCACCTTAAATTGCACAACTGAAATTAATTTAACACATTTCTGGGCCATTGGTAGGGTTAACCGAAAAAAACCTATTATACAGTTGTTCGATCACGTAAATTACCATTTGTGCAATTGTTGTTATAATGTGGGTGCTGCGGTTTTCTATTTGATGCTGAAAATGGCCGAGTACGTGTTTCCTTGGTCGGTTTTTTTTAATGCAAACGCAACTTTGCGGGACAAGTTGTGTGAAAAAATAAGGACGCGCGCGCGGGAATGTTTGTTATTGAGAAATGGTTGTCTGGTTTTGTTTTCCCTGTGTAAATTGGTAGCTTACTAGGTAGGTAAACAAAGAAAAGGGATAAATATATAAATCTAAAGGGATCCACATAAGATAGATCAGAACTCTTACTACCAAGCGGACTGATCCCTAGCAGTCACCATTCATGCCACCGTAACCAAGTCCTTGCGAAGTACGGAGTTACTCGAGATTACTTTTTGGTGACCTATCCGAAAACTGACTAATGCGATAGTTGCTTGACTTGTGCAATCTTCAACCTAACACTAGCCGCAACGGCATCGAACTGCTTGGTATCCTAAAGCGGTCTCTCTTAAAGTTTTCTAAGTTATCGCTTTAACGCTTCTGAATTGATATAGCAAACCAAAATAATATACTGCACGTACATGTAAAAGAGACCTTCAAATCTCAACACAAAAAGATAACCCAATGTAGGTCGAATCTGATGGGTCAAACTAGGGCCACGTACACTCGAAATAAAACAGCCGCTAACACAATAGTCTATTACGGGTGTAATCCGCCTTTTTTACTATTACAAGCTATCATCCACTACCGTTTAAACGCAGATTTTGTTGTAAAAACTTTAATTCATCTCGAGAGTAGCACTTTGTCAACCGTGCATCTCATTAAAACTAGAGATGGAGGCGCTGTTGATGTAAAGTGACGCTGGAAGCGACCAGTCGATCGGTTTTCCGTTTAATGATGTGTTTTCTTACAATTGTAAACATTATTATTAAACATATATATTTTTTGTTTTATGCTATTTGTTTATTACATTGTTAGGTGTGAAAATATATATTTATTATAACTGAAAATAAGTTTATAATGTGTTACGTGTTACGATATGGATTACAAAACAAGATGTTTCCATAAAAATATACAAGAATATTCAGAATGGAATGATTTATATAACTTTGTACAACAAATAGGTATATTTCTCATTATAAAATCTGTGAACTAGCCGCATCTAGGCACTTTATGTAGTGCTTTTGGCTCGTGGTGATCGTTTTTCGTCATCATCGTTCTATTTATTTAGTTTTTTTTTACTTTTGATAGAAAATTGATGCAAGATGCGAAGCTATTAGTTTTACCTTTTGTAGAGTTGACAAAACAAGTTTTTACACCAATCTTCAATATTTTCGCAACGGCTGATTTATAAGTTTATTATTTTTTGTTTATTGCATTAAATTTGACGAAGAAATGTACGTGCAAATCTTTTTTTTATTATGTTGTGAGACATATGTCCTGCTGTAGATTAAAACAGAACATCGTAAGTTTAAGGAATTTAATACTTATAATTTTAAAATTCAATGAAATACTATTATCATTGACTAGAAATTAACTGAACTTAATTATGGGATAAAATAAATTTTAATTATTCAAAGTATATATTTTAGGATTGACTAATAAAATATAAACGTTGAATATTAAAAAACTTATTTTATAAACTACAGTTCATGAAGCTTTATTTTTCATACACATAACAAATATCCTCATACCTACCTAGACACAACGCCAGCTAGCTTCCAACTAAGGAACTAGCTTTATGAACTTTACAATGATTAGATGATTACATACTTATATTTTTTTTGTACTGTATTTTTGTTTTGATATGACGTGAAACTATTATATTCTCAGAGTAGATAACAACTTGTGATAGATATAATTTGACATTCATAAAGATTTTATTTATTTTTATAGATTTTTTTAATATAATTTTGAGAGTTACCCGTAAAAAGTTTTTATTTGAGATTTATAGAACTAAATTGATTTAATTTCGAGAGTTACTCGTATAAAAATAATAAAAGCCAATTAGATACTTAAATAATGATTTTTTATAATCGTTTTTTGCTGACCATGCTACCAGTAGAGCGTTATAGACACGGCGCTCGCGCTTGCATTGCTTCTGTTTGTAAAGCCTCCATTAGTAATGCTTTATTTTTTGTCGACAGTCCCTGGATGGATTCGCGCTTTCTGTGGCGGCCGACGGCAGATTCCTGTACATATCTGAAACTGTATCTATATATTTAGGATTATCACAAGTAAGTATATCATTTATGAGTATATTTGTCTTTGCTGGAGGCTGGATGGAAAAGCGAAAATATCTGGTGCAAAAGGGGGAGAACTATGTCCAGCAGGGACTACAACAGATAAGAAAAGAGATATTATCAGTAGTAAATATAATTAATAAACTTTTTGAACGCCATCGACACTTATATAAGTCAGAAAATAATAGTTTTCTTTCTATTGTTGTATGAACTCATTGCGTGGGTTAAAGAGTCTTACACGTGGGTATGCAGAGCTTCTGACCGGTGGGAGTGGAAGTCATTGTGGAGGCCTATGTTCAACATGAATCTCTTGGCTATGATTATGGTAAAGTGCCCTTCAACAGTCAAGATGAAAATTAGGGCACTCTTTGAAGCTCTTCTCAAAAGTGATAGGGGCATCGATCGATGTAATTTCGTAGATCGATCTAATAATACGAAGTAGCTTATGCAATAGGTAAAATCACCGTTTAAGCGGTATTCAATTGTTCTGACCAGATTTGTAAACTTGAGTTAGCTTTTGCACTTTGCGTGACTCAAAATAAGTGGACCAGGCTCTGCTGAAAGAAAACGAGGTATCTATCGAACCAGGAAATACAATCAACATAAAATGTGTGAACAAAGATATTAGGAACAGCCGCCACGCATTGCCTTAAAAGCGCCACCGCTCCTGCCTCTTTAAAATTTCACACACATTACATACTCTCATCGTGGAAATCACACGTCCATTTACAAACACCTACTCAACATAGATGGTAGATACGTACATAATACGCGTTCATTGAGGCACGCACACACGCTCACAGTACAGTCAGACGATGTAATCTGAAATTTTCGGCGGCGCTAGAAAGACATCCGGTGGTAACTGCATCAGATCGCAGATAAGTCGTTTTACACGTGTCGCGTTATGTCCTCTACGTGGGCTGCTCTCGTGCGCTTCACTATTATTATTTTTTCTCAACCCTGCCTCTTAAAGGGTACAGTTTCTTAGGAAGTCACCCTTTTTGTCGACTCTTTGTTTTGAACGCTGTATGATTTGTGAAAGTTAGCTTTGAGTTTTGAGAAACACGATGAGTATAAAATTCAAAAGTTTGACTATTTTCTGTTAGAGATGAGATGTAACGTTTTGGGGTATTTTGTAAAAAGAAATTCAGGATATCGTGAAATTAATTTCTAATACAAATTTAGTCAATATAAACAGTTATACATAAATGCTTCAACTTCAAACGACCCTGAAAACATTATCGGACAAAAGCTTCAAAAAAGTTTGCAAAATTTTTTTACATCTAAACAGAATTAAATAACATTGCAAAATTAAAAGGCTCTCTGAAAAGATCCGAAAACTGGGAAATTCTCGTTTCCAACATGGCTGCAGGCTTCGGGGGTGGTGTGACGGAGACGGAGAATGGGGGGAAAGGGACGATGCGATATGCCAGTCACGTCCCGGGCAAGGCGCGCGCGTGCTCCTCATTCTAATGCCGCTGCCAACCTTACCACTCACACACTCTCACATACGTACACGACGGCTCTGTTCCTACGCCTATCCCGACACACACGCATACATAACTCCTCTTCGTCGGCACACGTATGTGTGCGTACACATATAAAATACATAAACTTCCTGGTAAATAAGCGTAGATACAACTTTCTTATAAGTAAGGCCTGTGTTAGATGCTCCTGCTATATTAAATTCTGTTGCGGGCATTTTTTCGGGGTCCGCAGTAAAGACTGATGATAACGCCGACAATGGGAAATCATATTTTCCTTCGTAGATAAACGCTGAAAATGGATATTTTATTTTTTGTTTTGGTGCGTTTCGGTCGAGGGAAATTATTTGTTGGCGGTTTTTGTGATGGTATCACGGTTGTGAGTTTAGGAAATGTTTAGTGCATTGCCTATTTAACTTTATGAATGTAACAAGAGATTATGGATCTCCATTTTAAAGTATGCAACATTTTCAACTATGATGCGGAGTTTAATCGAATGGTTTCTGGATAATATGATGGTTTGAACCGTTACATTACTTCTTCACAGCATTTCGACAGAATTTTTGAACTTCCAAAACCAATGATTTGAACAGTATCAATGATAAAGTTATATAAGTATTATAAGTAATTATATTTGACAGTAAGCTGTCATCAAGAAAATGTTCAACGTTACGATCATCACACATGATAGGAGTCATCACCTGTCAACAGTGCATAATTTGTGGCCCATCAATCGGCGAATCGGTAAACACCATAAAATGCCTGGCTCCATTCTTGGAAGAGACCACCGTAATAACCATTGTTCGTGGCGTTCACATGCAATACCAGTCCGCGGATACACGTCGCTTGAATCTCTAATAGGGTCCCACAATTATATTTGATAAATTTATTTAAACCTGCATTAGCATACGCTGTGAAAGGGTCATCGTGAAAGGCCTTTGGCTCTGAAATTGTTGGTGCGTTTATTAATTTCTTTTGCTATATTTTTGGTTTCTACTTGTTTTTTTACTTGACAAAATTGTATATTTTTACCACAGTGAAATTATAATACCAATTAAGGTTTCCGTGTCAATATTACATCAGATGGCTAGTTATTCATCATTATTTTGATAAAATAAATGGGTTTTTATTGCATTTATCAAATTTGTATTGATGCTACCTATTTGAACAATATACTTACAGATTTTGTTAATATTTGCAATAAGCGTGGAAGAGAAATTTTATACTACCTAGCTACTTAAGACGTGAAAGCTCAAAGGAAAAAATAATAAAAGCTAACACTAATTAACATATCTCGTACGTACTGTTCCATAATTCAAACTGAATAGATTCTCACATATCTCTAGATGTGAGTGAAAGATTACCCAAAGCTCATCGTAAACTCGAGCTAGGCAGCTTATCTCGCAGACTGACAATTAAGGTACCGTTAGCGCTGAAGTGTTTTCAACAATTTTCCATGGGCTCCTCGTTACCGAGGTTTATAGGTGGATACCGTGGACCCACCTGCTATGCGATGCCTGATAACACCGGCTGTTCATTCATAACTATGAGTGTACGTGACAACACATCGGTTTGTCTGTGCTTGCGATTCGAAGAACAACAGAACTCGAGGACGAGGTTAAATGAAACTTTCTTAAGTGACAATTGGTAGCTTGCTTTTGTGAAATGTAATTATGAACATCATGTTTACGAAAATATTCCGTATTATTGTTGAGTTGTTGTGTAAC
>PQWD01010461.1:0-88932 GCA_019425675.1 Leucinodes orbonalis
ACTTTCATTTTCATTTTCATTATTATTGTCAAACCTCAAAATCTGGTTCTGTCAAGGACAGTGAGTTACTAGTAAAAGTTCAGGTCGAGTAAAAAAATTTTTTTCTCTCATCCGTCTCCCTATAGCTATGTTGTGTGGCAAGCCTTGTATCCTGGTGTGTGGATTTCAAGGCCGATGATTAATTATTTATAAGACTGCTGGGGATAACTGTCCGCGGAAACGTTGTTTTATTTTCTTTTTCATGATAAACAAACTTTATAAGTTTTCGGCGTAACTTTAATATTTTAAAGTATTTTTGTTATGAAGTAAACGGGTCAACTGCATTTTTATTAGCCAAAAAAACAACAATACAAAAACACATGCACAAATTATATCGCTGGGACTACAGTTAACCAAGTTACTTTTTTGAATCTTCAACACGTTATATTTTCTTAGCATTACTACAACCTATGACCGTCGGCTTTAAGTTACCTACTTGATACTATTATTCACTATTAATACATTCCTTTTTTGTATCAAAAATAATTATAGATTCTAATGTGGATGATCATAACAATATTTTAAACTTTGATAAAAAATTAATTTAAAAATTAGTGTTTCAAATTTCAGTCAACTTCCCAATTTTGCAATGTACCTGCCCTATACCGACCCCTTTGGTATATTAATAAAAAAAAAATGATTTTGCCTTAATCTACTTTTTTGAAACCTCTATTGAAGCAAGAGAAGCCTGTGTTATTAGATTCCGCTTTTCCATATTATGTTTTTTTTTCTTTATTTATCGAGCTTGTTCAATGGATGAACATGTCGCATAACAAGAACATACATACTTGTATTTTAACATTACAAATAAATCACTTAAATAAATTATCTATTAAGAAAGCATACCTTAACAATTTTATATAAGTTACAAGCATCTATTGATGTAGGATTAGCCAAAACTGTGTTGCACGAACCGACATATTGTAGATTATTTTTGAAATAAAAATACCTCAAATCCTTATTCCTCACACATTCCACTACTACATGAAACACATCTTCTGGTATACCACACTGTAAACAGTTAGGAGACAGATTTTTTTTCATTAAAAATGCGAACTTATTTAGAGGAATGTGTCCGGAACGAAGTCTAAGACCCATAAAATATTACTAGGCTTTAAATTATCATTTTTATTCAAAGTAACAAGCTTAAATGTGTTTGTAGTGTGTGTGTGTGCGTGTGCGTGCGTGCATGTTTCTGTGTGTGTGTGTGTGTGAGCTCGTGCGCGCGCGCGTGTGTGTGTGTCTGGTATAATTAATAGTATTTGCATTTTAAACAATTACCCGAATCTATCGTAACCTGTAATATAATTTCGGTTTCCAGACATGTGCCTGTACAACCGTGGTCCCCAGAACGGCCTGGTGTTCCTGTTTGACATGCGAGGCGTGAGGCTGGGGCACCTGGCGCGTTGCGGATTGACGTAAGTGTCAACATTTTATGTCTGTAACCCTTAAATTAATTGATTTTCATCTACACTGGACAAAATAAACGGGCAACCCGATACTTGAACTCTATACCGATTTTTCAAAAAGTATAAAACTCACAACTGCCAATGTTAAATTCTTAATAAACTTAATTGATTGATAAATCGTAATGGGTTTCCATTAATTATGATTGTCATTAAACGCATTTTCTATAGGTATGACTTTGTCAGTTGTAAGTTTTATACTTTTTGAGAAAATCAGACTGGACTTCAAAAGTAGCCGGAGGCCCGGTTTATTTGCTGCCAAGCAGTAAGGTTCATATCATTGGCCTGGGCACGTGTGATTATATCCGTGCAGTGGAACGAGCTATGCTCGGGTCTGCCTGAGGGAACTGTGAAGTAGTGACAGCCTTTGAATTGACTACTGCGGTTGGCCGCAGATGGCTTTCACAGTTTCACTGGGTAAATGGCGAGCGCAGATGGCTCTCGGCCTTAACAATTTACACAACAAGCTTACGGGTAGTGGTGACAGCCTTGTCAGTGGTGCAATGCCGGTGAGCGTATTTGATGAACTCATTACCTAAGGTCTTCTGCATATTTTGCCGCGGAAGGATATATTCAACAATCACAAACTTAGATAACTAAATGTATAATGTCACTTCACATTCATAATCACGTCGCTCGCTACATCATAATCAGAAGTCGGCAGGTGCACCACGGGTGAATTAAGTTAACTTGAGTTCTTGATTTTGTTTACTAAAAATGCGTGTATTCCATTAAGACGGGTTTTGTTTTCTTCATTGTCATTCTTGTGTTACATATTACTACTATGTCGATTTGACTGAAACTGTAAATTATTTGTTGATGCCAGTATTATCTAGTTACCTATGTGCGGTGGTTTTTAGAACTTGAGTTTGGGATATATTCAAAATGCATTTAAAGTTGGGCAACACACCGAGTAGTTTTAATTGCTACTCTAGCGTTTGTAATTAGTTTACCACAAAACGCGGTAAAAATGCAGCAACTACGCTTGTTAACTTGTGACGTGGTAGGTAATTTATTTCGTTTTTTTAAGCGTTTAGAGGGTTGCCAATCTAAGATATTTTTACTTTGAATATTTTTGTTGTATATTCTTTTTAACCTTGGATATTGCAACACTATAGTCTTTGCTGACTGTACTTTTTTTACTTTATTTTGGTCAACAATTTTATGATGTACAAACTTTTTCTGAACTATTTTTCGATAGTTCTCAATGTTTCAGAGATATACACAAAAAATGTAAATTTGTGACATCTGACCTCGAATAAAAAACAACGCACAAACGACTTTTGACATATTAAATCCAACTTGTTGAGAATGAATTCAAACTGGAATGTGTATTTTGACTGGGCTATATGTGCGGTGTATCGCTACCAAACCCGATCTGTTTTTTACTTAGAGATCTTTGTTTATATCTATCACATAATATATACGCCTTAAACCTGAAAATAATGGGATATATATTTTGATCGGGTAATTAGTTTTTTATTGTGATATATGCTTCTATATATAATTATATTAATATATCTAACTAATTCTTATTTAATTTCTCTCTTATTTAAAGTATCAAGTTTATTTAAAATATTTTATTTGTACACATTTAACAGTAAAAAAAGTATGTAAATAAATATGTAATTTTTTGTATGTGTTTTAGCTTTCAAAAGGATAAACAAAGGTAATAATAGTGTATTTATTCATTTAACTGTTATATATTTAATTTTATGTGTGGAATAGTAATTTGAGTCCTGTTTAAAATGTATTTTTAATAGAGACCATTTTCACCATCATGATCTTGTAAATTAAATAGCAATCAATTGAAATTCTTAAAATATATATTTTTATACGCATAAATTAAAAGATGCTATTAAAAGGAATTAAGTTATTTGCTTTTTATTTTTGAGGCAGCTCTCTATTCCTTCTTTTTTTTTAACATGACGTAGGTAACCGAATTTCCTGTCCTATACCATTGGATGTGTAAAAACATCATGTCATCCGCAAAACGTTGTAAATCGAAGTGATCGCCGCTCTTACGCAAAACCAGTCAATGCAGGAAGCGGCATCGGTGTATTAACAACTCGTCTGCGATTTGTTTTGTATAATAATTTGCGGACTATTGAATTGTAATGAATACTAAAAATATACATCTATACAAAAAAATATAAGAGTATCACTGCTGTTGCTTGTCTGAATGTCACTTTTTTGTTTGAAATATCTGACTGTCTTTGTTTTCTTGCTGGTTTCTTCTCAGTGGAAAACTACCTCCCGAACCAGTGGTAGCTTCATTTGACATTCATAAGTGTTCTGTAAGGACCTCAACTGAATAAACACTTTTCATTTTACGTTGTGCAAAAATAACATATTTTCTCTTTCTTTCGTAAAATAAAAAGCAAACCTACTTATTTTAATGTGTGCTACGATCCGACAGTTTTACTTTTGGAATAGATGAGTAAGAGTTGAAGGGCAAAACGTGCATTAAAATACTGAAATAAATAAGAATTACATACATACAATTGCTAGGTCATACATACAAAATGTCTAACACCTTTGTCTCCCAGTATTACTTAGGGATAGCCATGGAGCATTTTGTATTCTACCCGCATTAATAATGTCCGTTACATTCAAAGCGGGCGGCCGTTCGTGACGTCACATCGCGCGGGCGTATTCAATAATTCAAAATCCATATCAGGTGTTCGACAAAATATGGGATTGGATTTATACTGTGGTTGTGTGGATTTAACGCCATATGTTCGAATGGTCTTTGACATTTAGAGATATCCGGTCCTCGTTTTTTCACATTTGGCCTGTCATTACATTTTGAATTTCATCACTATCATCATCGGCCTTTAACGTCACACTGCAGGCACAGTACTTCCCGCACAGATAGTTATATGGGCAATAGCATTTTTTATTTAACTTAAGCAGTTATTACACTTTGCGATGTACATACTGTCTAAATGTCAAATAACAAGGTCTTTAAGGCTGGGGCCACATTAACGTTTAACGACTAACGCCCATCAATGTCATAATTTATTGAATCATTACCGAATAAATAAAAGAAAAGAAAATGAAGATGGTGGATGACACAATTGCATCCAACAAGTATGTTTCTGCGTTCAGAACCTCAATAAACGCAATAACTTTTTCGTCACTCTACTCCGTCCGTAGCCATGTTACGTATTACGTTAACGCCGTTGAAAAATAATCGCGTTTATGTGGTGGCTACACCCGACGTTAATGCCCATCAACGCGATAATTAATAGCATTATCCGGTAGTGTAGCCCCACCATTACTACATATCGTATGCCTGCAGATCGCATAGTGTAATAACTGCTTTAATAATATACTTCGTCTTTCACCCTTCAACCTTTGGGTTGTTCCGACAAAACTATACGGCAGCGCTTTTCTCAGTCATCATCATCAGCATACACTGTCCCACTGTAGGGCGTTTTCGCACCAGCATAGCCACGGGAAAATTGGATCGAAGCTAATCACCTAATGCCAATAAGTGGATGAGTTTTTTTATTTTTTATTTATTAACATTTAATTCAAACAAAGTAATATAATTATGAAGTACAGCATAAGTTACGTGTACCACATTCGCCAAAGATTTAACTATAACAATAATCTTAGTACTAATCTTATCATACAGAATATTAAAACATTACGACTACTAAAATGTATATAGTACTTACTACTTATAATAATATAATTACTGTTCATTTGCGCCTATCCAACCGAGAGGGCTCACTGCTCGCTGTGACGTCACGCAATATACTAAAATAGTAGCGGGAACCGACGGCTGAACGTGTTCTCGAAACCACGGAATCGTCTTTTCGGACAATCGGGTGATTCAGTCAGCAATGTCCTAATCAAAACAGGAAAAATTGCATAGTAACATTTCTCCCCGGGATTCGAACCCATGACCTCAAGGTCACTCAGCCGAACGCTGTGTCCATTAAACCACGGAGGCAGTTACTAGTGCGTATCATGAGAACAAACAAAAAAAAACTTTATTCAAATAAATCCTGTAAGATACTTTTGAATCGTCATTTTTATTATAACTCTTCCACCGGGTCCGAATAAGTAGGACCTTAGAAGACCGTCAAGAAACTCGAGTCACTCTTTTAAACTTTTTATTCATTGGTTACAGAGTTTCGTCATTTACCTACACTAGCTTTACATATTTATTGCAAAAACTAGGAAATCCTTATATTCTTAGCTAATGATGGTATTACTGGCATAAATCCCTGCATAGGTTCTTAGCTGATGAGATGTGTATGTTCCAGGGGCTTCCGCAAGTTCTTCACGTACCTGCAGGAGGCGCTGCCGGTGCGCATGCGTTCAATACACATCCTCAACACTGAGCCGGTCCTCGACAAGCTGTTGTGGTCATCAAGCCCTCATGGATAAGAAGTTCTTTGATATGGTGAGATATTTTATGGTTACACACTTATAGGCAAATTCAGAAGACGAATGAGACCCTTCATTTTAAACCTTATTACCTAAGGCATACAGGTAAAAACTAAAGGAAATATTGAGTGTTCTATCTTATCGTCAGCCTAAAATGTCCCACTGTGACGCGGGCCTAAACGGGTTGGTTAACTAGTTATCATCATCAACTCATATAAGTCCCCACCAAGGGGCCTTGCTTTCCTTGCCTCTCCGGAAAAGGTGTAAAGCCTTTAGAACGTGCAACCTAGCCAAGTCCGCATTGGCCGACTTCATGTGCAACCTTTGAATCTCTTCGTAGACTTTTCTAAATGCCTACTACTGTTAGCCGCAGATAGCCTTTACAGCTTCATCGGGCAATTGGCAAGCGCAGATGGATTAATATTTACACAACGAGCCTAAAGTCGTCTCAGAGCGTGTCACCAGGTTTCCTCACCATGTCTTCTTTCAGCGTAAAGTAACAAGTTAATATTTTGCCTGTCTACAGCTAAACTTCCACCACAAAGATGAGGATCTGGAGAAGTTCTTCAGCACGGTGGTGCCGCGCTCGTGTGTGCCACTGGACCACGGTGGAACCCTACCAGACACCCAGACGCTGCACAAGAAGTGCATGCAGAACCTGCAGACCCTCGAGCCCTACTTCAAAGCGGAAGAGGAGCAGAGGATCATGGCTCTGCCGGACAAGAAGCGTGATAAGGCGCTGGAGAAGGCGTTCAAGAATTTGGACATAGATTAAAGGTGCACGAACTGTTTTTAGTTTGAAGTAATTTTGAATTTATAACGGTTTTTATGGTTCGTTATGTTGGTAGTAGTTTTTTTTTTTAATTTTTTGATGATGTTATTTTGCGTCTATGGATGTGAATCTTAATTTTGTGGACCAAAATGTATTGAATTTTTTTTTAAATTTAAACGGTTGGTATCGGTAATTTATCGGTATTAGATTTAAATTTTTTTAGACTGTTATTAGAAATATGGTTCTTCAGCATGAAGAACTTATCTTAGATGGGAATTTTTAAATAGGTTCGTCCCAAACTTTTTTTTAATTATTAAAGATATAAATAACGGATATTGTTTTGCAATATGAAACATGGTATTTTTTCTTTAATTTTGCGGCATAAAATGTTAATATATGTTAACTGCTGTTTTATTCATGGTAGTTTCAAACCGTTTGTTGTTTTCTAATACCTGTATTTGGGAGTATTTTTAAATGTTACAAGTTCATTTAGTTATGTTTTTAGTTTAACTTTTTGTTAAAAGTGTATCTCATTGGGAATTGTGAGAGCATATATCATGTACAACGTATATTTCAAAGTAGTACCATGCCAAGCTTCTCATTCAGTCATGTATAGAATATTAAAAAATAATACACTTGGGAACAAAATATTTTACCACATTATTTTGTCACAAACATTAATAAAATATTAAAAATTTGTTTTTCCTTACAGCGAAAAAGCAATCGAAAAGAAAGAGAGGGAGAGCAGTGCTAAAGAGAGCATCTTAAGCACTTCTCTCTTCTTTCCTTAGCTCTCTTTTATTTTATATTCGTATGTTAACATGTGTATCTCCTTTGGATAAGTCATATAATTATAGTATGCGACAGCTTGAGATGCATTTTTTGTGGTGTGCACATTTTTAAGCGACATTTTTTTTGCTGTAACAAAATAAGTGTAATATTAATTAAATTTATTTATTTATTTACATATAAAACTATTTTATAAGTCAAATTAAAGAGGTTTATTCAGTTTAGGCTATTTCGGTAAAAGCACTTATTTACTAAAATTTATATTGTTTAACGATTCTTTACAAATATGTGTGGTGAACTAATTTGACCCTTAGTGTATATTCTGAAATTATTTATGAATACTTGTGTAGATTTTTATTGTTGAATATATTATTATATGAAAAAGTTGAATATAAATAAAAAAAGTACAAGTAGATAAAATAATTATTGTGATTTTAGGTGAAAATTTCAGATTGAGATATATCTGTTTGATCATAATTGTCCAAATATTAAATCTATTCATTAAGATGGGGCGCGGCATATTTAGTATCGATACTTCCATATATGCCAGTATCTGTGGGTTCGATTCCTACTCAGGACAATCATAATTGTTAGTTCTAGATAATATATATTATTAAATTGTACTATATAAATGCATTCGTTACCATATCTTGGTTAAGGTACATAAATAGACTTGTTGGTGCGTGTTTGAATGTTTGGAATTAAGTATGGATGTAATACATATGAATTCTATGTTGATAGAATATATATGCATTATGTATATATGCTGGAAGCTTTGTTGTATTAAAGGGTTAAAAATAGCTCTTCATGTTATATTTAAATGTTTTATAGTAATTTATATAAGAAATACTCTAGATTCAAGCGGCTTTATGGTTATATGGTCAAAACTTACTTAAAGGCTAAGGATTTAAGGGGAACTTAAATCCTGCTTATTTAGGGCCGTTAGATATTTTTCAATAAGATAATTTTATTAACTCAACAAACGTTTTGGTAACGTGTAAGGTGATTTTGTTGACTTTAAATAAAAAAACTATTTGGGATATGGTGTAAAGTTGAGTGACTATTTCGGGAATTAAATATTTAGATAATTAGCTAAATCTATATCAAACAATTGTGAAATACAAGATCAATTGGTCGCATGAAAGTAATTGTTTAAAGTCAATTATATTGCAATTATATAAATGACGTTAGTATATGAAGTTTTTAAAAAATGGCGACTAAATTATGCCTTTTATCTACTGGCAACAAATAACTTTTATTTATGTTGGTAATGTTGTTTTTTTTTTATTTGGCCATGATATTTATCAGATTTAAGTGCAATTGATTGTGATATTTAAATATATAGTAGTGGTATTTGTTTTAATTTACTGGTTTTTAGATAAAAAAATTGAAATATTTTAGTTGAGCAACAATTGTTTTAAATTGTGTTGTATCCATTCCTCTGGGATGTGCGAAGCATATCTGCAGGAATTAATTATTAGAGTCTGTCCCCCATACATTGAAAAATACTGATATACAGAAATCGTACTTAATTAAACTGCGCTTTATCCGTTCCGTTAGAATGTGCAAAGCAACCTGTAGGATATATTGAAAAATCCACTGTTATTTGGAAATCGTACTTAATTTACATAGATAATTGATTAGTTTAAAAACGATCTACACTTTTGGGCAAACTATTGACAAAAAGATGAGAGATACTAACTGCACGAATATTTAGCTGTAAAAATATTTGAAAATCTATTGTTTGCGGGATTTAAGTCCCAGATAAACATTTCAACGGTTTTGAATAAGAAAATGTGTACGCTGAACATGTGAAAACGCATGTTATATTTATAGTATAACAATGTAATTTAAAAATGACTTCTTTTATTGATGCTTAGTGAAGTGCACCGGATGATATTATACCATAAGTAAAGGAAAATAGAGATCAAATTTATAATATCAAATTTTCAGTAGTGTTTTGCTTATAAAAATTGGTGGTTTGATCCGATATTTCATTCTGATGTAAATAAAACCCTGTAAATATAGGTGTATTATGGTAATATATATATATTCCGTAATGTTACCACTAACAAAAATCATACTTAAATGATATTTTTTTTATGAAACCGAGGCTCGTATTCTAGAACGAAACTTAACGTTAATCTTTTCTTAGATTGCGTTAAAAGAGACAGCGCTATATACGATAAATAGCGGCATCCCTTTCTAACACAATTAAAGTAAAGATCAATGCTTGAGTCTCGTTCTAGAATACGGGCTTTAGAGTTCAATCAAACATTTAGGGGCAGCGCAGACGACAGACTAACCATGACACACTTTTTAGTCTGTAAAAATAGAACCTTTGCAATTATGACAACTAATTTGGTGTAATAGTTGAGACGTGACTGAGATTACAAACCTCTGTCGGTCACACCTCGGCCTGCGCTGAACCTTATTCAATAAGAAGTTAATTTAAATCTTATATTAGAAATAATAGTGACAATGATATAGAAACTAGTTGAGTTTTGTAAACGAGTTGTTCAATTCCTAATTACATGCCAATTTAAGTGATGAAACTGATAAATAATCCCATAATAATTATATACAACACATAAGTAACAGCACATAGAAATTAGGTAGCATTTATATTTAAACACAACGCACCCGTTGAAATTCCCTAGAAATATTGTGTAATACGACATCTGATTGGCTAAACGATTCGAAGCGATTCCGTAAAGAATATCGCTTATCTTAAACTTTTAACCCTTTGACCGCCAATGGCCCTTTAAAGCGCCAGACGTAACAGAATTTCTATTGTCTGGGTTCCCGGCGTTCAACGGGATAACCGCCAGGATTCAAGAAATTGGTGAAAATTAATTGTTTCTGATGTTTAAACCTGTTAGCGGCGGTTAAATGGTTAAGTCTTACAACTTGCTGATCCGGCGAGTGAACCATTAGCGATTTTGTCGATGGAATAGTATAGAATAGTACAAAGGCACCTTGAAGTATTTAAAATATTCAATCCAAGTATAAGCTTAAAGTGCTATAAGCTTTTAGACTACGTGATGTGACTGTGAACAAAATTATTTATTAGATATATTGTAGAAAATGTATGTATGATATGACCTTTCTTGACTGAGCAATTTTTAGGATTAGTACCTAGAAAGTGTTTTCCATTTCCCGTTATTATTAAAAATAAATAATCACTTTGTAGTCTATCAGTTCAATAATCACACTTTATTTCATAAATTCGATATTATTATTTAAAAAAATAAAATGTCATTTTTGTAAAATGGTTGTTATTGTAATTGTTTTTTGTACTTAAATCTCAGTCGTTCTACCGGATACAAATAACCCTATCCTACACTTGTCTACCAGTTAGAGTTGCGAAGTTGGCATTTTGATAATTATCCGAAAAATAAGTAGGTATAGATCATAATTCTCAGATGTGAAGGTTGTTATACATTAACATTTTGACCGCCAGGAATCCACCCACAATGGAAAATCTATTGTTTGTGACGCTTTAAGGCGTCTCTGGCGTCGAAGGGTAACATTGAGAGTTTGAAAACGTGTTTTCGGTGGCTTGGGATATAAATCGTGAAATGTATAACGCAACTTCATATGTGTTAATGTCACAATTTAGTAATATTATATATGTCGACAGTGCAGTATTCCCGTCAGAAGGCTGAGACAAGTTACAATTAAATATAGCAAAACGCGATTGCTAGTATCCGAGAAAGTTACGACATTCCTAAACGATAAGAACTAGGGCTGCCAGGCGTCCAGATAAAGCCGGACATAGGCTTTTAGATGGCCTGTCACCATCAAAAGCATGTCTAGGCGAGCGTGGCGAAACTAAGGCTTTTGACACATTGAATGTTTTCTTTTATCATAAAGTTCTAAAATACTATCCGGCCATTACGTGTCGCCACCTAATCTACAGAATCATTCGCGACTTATTATTCACGTGAGCTGTTTGCTAGATTGCTAACTACTTATCTACATAAAAATATCTTTTTAAATAAAAATAGCCAAAAACTAAACAGTTTTTTTTCTGGTCTTGCAAATGTTTATAGGCGGTATTAACTTCGCATCGATGAAATAAATATAGGTACCTGATTTACTCTTGTTTCATTTAATAAAATTTGGTGTAGGTAGGTTTATGTAAGAAAACGTTAATGCATGTACATATGATAAATGTGTGTCAATAGTTTTATTGCATTAATTTCGGTAAATAAATGTACTTAAATTGTTTATTTTGCTCAAAATTAGATGTTTAAGCGAAAAATATGTATTATTACGTTATTTTATGTATTTGATCAAACAGTACCTTTAGATACCATTGTATGTGTGCAAAATATATCGGTGGTGGTGCTGCATGATTTATAATTACTTAAGTTATATTTATGGGTTTATATGGTCGATATAGGTGATATTTCGGTTTTGTTTTTTTTTAGAAAAGAATTTATGATCTGAATCTCAGTAATATATTTTTGATGAGCGTTATTTGCTGTTTTATTTCATACTCCTCCTGTAGGAAAGTTATCCTTGTGTGCGTGCCAAGGAGTGTAAGAAGTTGGAACATAAGTACAACTTTTAGGATCCAAATTATCTTTAAGTATACATACATTTCGCAAAGTAAAACAAGATAATTTCCAAATAGGTTATAACACAAATCATTCGTTAGAAACTTACCTGTATTTATATTTCTGTCCCTATATTAACAATAAAAATAAAATGTTGTATTCGTTTTTAAAACATGAAAAAAAAAATATAGTGAAATAGGTAACGACTATATACATAAGCTTTCCAACTTAAAGCAATCTTCTGCTGTACTTAGGTCTTCTCTATTCGAAAAGCTTATGTTTAAAATTATGAAACCATCATCACATTCTAAATAATTTTATTATTTATTTTACTTCTTGGCGGCAAAGAAGAAACCATGTCGTCAGTTTTGTTTTATTTTTAAATAAAATTGTGTGTTTAATCGAATGTTCTTCTGTAATAATGGTGGAGTATCAACCACTACGTGTTCGTGAACAAGTGCAAGTGTTGGCAAATGAAACAAAATAGTATAACAGTCACTTTAAATTCTCTCAAGAAATCGGCGTGAGGTTTCAATAAAGTCCATCTTTACTGAAACTTAAGGGAGGAAATTCACATATCATGCATATCACTTAAATTAAAAAACTAAATAACATAACTAATTAATAATCGTACATTAAATTAAAAAATCCAATGACGAGGCAGCAACGTGTATGCTCTTAGCCTATTTCAGTTAAATGGAACGAAAAACAAGTAAAAACGTCAAATTGTAACCGTCGCTGCGCACCTGCCTCCGGTTTTTTGTTTACGATTGTTATTATCGAAAAATTTTAATTTGTGAATGAAAAGTATTGACAATTTTAAAATATTGAATTGAAAAGAGTCTGCTGATTTTATACATGTATTTTGTATATTTTACTATAGAGTTCAGAAGTGTAATATTATGTAAAACTAAAGGTGAGAACTTAAGAAAACTTGAACTTGTTTTTTCAAATTAAGAAATAATAATTTAGAGCACGCAATAAAGTTCTTTTAATGTTTAAATGGATTCTGATCTCAAATACCTAAATCGTAAAAATAAAAATGATTTCAAAGTCAGTGTGTCCATAGAAAAGATTGCTTTAGATTTAAAATAACAATGTAGTAATGACCCCAAAACATACCTTATCAGGTTGTGCATTCCTTGAATTTGAAAATAAATTGAAGTGACGTAGTTACATTCAAATAAGTGTAGTACTTTTATTCAAAATGAAATTATCAAAGTATTATTCCATAACCCTTATCTAACTTTGACAAAAGGTATGTATAAGAATCTGTTTGTCAAAGTTGTTTTATATTTGAAAGGGATTTTAAATAGAAAACAAATTTAAACATAGGGCACCTGTATCCATATCAAAAAAAATTTTTTTCTCATTCTATTCACATTATTTTAAAACTATGTGTAAAAGCCAACATCTCTACCATTACACCAGAATGGTAAGGGAAAAAAATGGTTAATTAAAACTAAAATTTATCTCAATTTTTCTAATTTTTATTACAGCTAAGTATGAACACAATCAACAATAATCAGTTTGAAGTGAAGCCAACTGCAAAAAGCAAGAGGAAGATCACAACTCCTTGTCCGACTGCTTACTTGAACCCAGCACTGGATCTCCTAGCCAATGAGGACCCTATGTGTAACACAGCCATGGAAATTGTACCCGTTAAAAAACGCAAACGCACAAGAAGTTGTGACATCGCAGCTTTTGAGAACACTGGACTGGATTTGGGCATAAGTAAGGCGGCAGTCAATGAATTTCTGGTGCGGGAACTTGAAAATGTGCGTAAAAATGTTAAATCGTATAACATGGAGATATCAACAGCTGAAGATCAAAATAAAGAAAACATTTCGCCTGTAGATATTACAGCAAGTGATGATGTGGCTTCAGTGATTTCAATTCATGAGCCTATTTACGCCAACGTAACTGATTTTGCTATTCCACATACGGCACATTCAGACAGGACTATACAAAATGGTTCTTGTACTAATATAGATATTGCTTGCAATCAATCAATTGATCAACCCTTATTGCCTGCTCTACAACCAGAAACTTCACAAACAATGGAATTGTCTGGCTTCATCCAGATCATGAAATTGAATGGATTCAGGTATATCAAGTACTGGAGCAAAAATCAATTGTCAGTGACTGCTTCAGTCATGAATGTACCAGATGTCAATGAACAGGTGCCCAAACAGCACGTACATACAACCAGTGTACAAATCAAGTAAAATTAACATACAGCAACATTAATTTAAGTTTCATCGACAAACTTGCTTTAGACTCGCCGAACTTGTCAAATCAATCTCTGTACTTTGATGACGACTTAAATGAAAGCAATATTATGGAGTAAAAAACCATCCACTATAACTAAGAAGAAAGAGGATTATCAACAAAAAGAAGAATACAAATCCATTTTTGGACAAATTTGATTGAACAGTGAATGAAGATGTACCGAATCCTTTTATAAGCAAAAACACTGTTACCTGAGTTAGAAATAATGATGAAGTTGTAAACAGAAATGTCGAGGTACAATAAATCAAGGGACCAATTTAATGCCCAGACGACTTTTCTCCCATGATACAAACAGCACAATATCAACAGTTAATGAATCTATTAACAATGACCAACATGAATATGAAAATATTGACAGCTATAGATCAGAAAGTCCAATATATGAAAACATTGGTGGAGAAATTGATGAAGCAGTATACAACAAACAAAGCAAAATACTTGGACATGATGTGTCAAGATTCAGTGCTATGATATAATGAATTTGAACAAGCTCAATGAAACAAATAACTCAAATGAATCCAATGCAGTAAAAGGATTTTAAACATCAAATACTGAAAGCAGGCAACAAACTATCCAAGAAAGTATTTAAATCTTTGAGAAAAACTTTCAAAGGTGACAAAGTTGAACAAAATGCAACTGAACCCTTATGAAGTGCCAAGGAAACCACCTAAGCAAAAAGTAACCCCAGTAGAATCTGGGATTGAAACCCCGCATTGAATTTGGATTGTTCCGATGAAATAGAAATTGAAGAGATTGATGATGAGGAGCACCAATATGAAACAGTAAAAACATTAAGAAACACACAGTTTAATATGAACGTTACACCACTTAAAGAGAGAGGGAATGATATTGCAGATAGCTCTCAAACAAAACCTAATACACCTGGGAAGAAAGTCCGTTTTGATTCTACACTTAATCAAGAAAAGGTGATAACTGGTAACAGTTTTGACTATGGTATACAGAGTCCAGGGTTTGATGCTAAAATCGATAAATACCATGATGAATTGGAAAATTGTATAAATGAAAGGAAATTTTTACAGCAAAATATGGAATAAGATTGACAGTATTATTTCTACCATATAAGTTTTATTATGTCCAAAGTAAATTCCAAAGCATAATTTGTTTTACACTTGGTGATTAATCTTAGATTTTAATGCATTTTTGCATTTATTTTTGTAGGAACTATAGCTTGAGGCTACTACTTTTAGTTTTTAATAATTATTATAATTTATTATATTAAATTAAGAGACTAATGTATTGTATATTCTGAATCTTGCCAAATGCAAAATAAATTTTACTAAAAAACTTACTGTGTACTAAATGTATCTATTAACCAATGTATTAACCATAAACTTTTAATTTTAAACTGAAGCTAACAAATAAATTTTAAAATAAGAACGATCTCTCTGGTACTCAGATAGGGGGCGTTCCATTAAGGAGGGCGTAGACAGAAATAAATTTGATACTCCCTATAAAATCATCGACAGGAAACTTGTTCAATTAGCATGATTTTACCCACAGACATCCGAATATACAATTAGACTGTCCAGTCTTGTTGTCCAAGCCGCCAAGTTTATAGGCAGTCCCAGTGTCGCAATTTCTTTTCGGTTCTTACCAGTGAAAAGTTATTATATTTATTGGTAAATTTACTGATTCATTGCGATGATGGCATGTTACATTTGCACAGGGTGGCATTTTGGGAAAAAACGGTAATTTCTTCTAATATTCGTGCGTCTTGACTCGTCTCACAGAGCGTAAACTGCCAGCCAGCCAGCCAGTGTATGCTCGTTGGGCTTACATTTGTCGCACTTTAAACGCGGCTTGCCCCATCTCCTGTATTGGGAAATCTGTGATTTTACCCTAATAAGAACTACCATATGGTGAATATCTAATTGCTTCGGCGATATATTTAGTATTGTCTCTCACAAAAATCCAGGTAGCCCAAAAGAGCAGTTGCGCTTTTACAAAAAAAAGGTCCAAAGAGCGCGTGCCATAGCACATGCAGATAGTAAAAATCCACACCTGTTCTGCCGTACCTTTTTTTTCGCATAAGTGTGTGCACATGACTGAATTATCTATCTATGGGATGGTATGTGGGGAGGAGCGCACATGTTCTTATGTGTGCTCTATAGACAATGATATTCTGTATATATAAAGGTAGATACGCCACTCGTGCCTCAAAAACGAATCCCCAAAAAGAATACAGTTTGTAGGCTTTTGTTTAGGTAAATGTACGCTCATACGAAATTATGTATGTGTGCTGTCGCTTTTTTCGATTGTTTTGTGAGCATATCACGAATTATACTTTTTACATCATTGCCGATCGAATAACGAAAGCGTGAGGTATATAATAGGAAAGAGGACGTGACAGATATTTTCATGTCTGGTTGTCGTCAGTCATTAACGACCCAAAGAATATTAGAGAAACCAGTTAGTTGACTATTACAACAGGGCATATTGGTACGACATCTTGCAATACGAGTCGGAGTAACATTTGGCTGTGTTATGTATATTTGCTTTTACAACTTCAAAGCGGCCTGCGAAACGGCAGAAACTATTTTTTGTTATAAATCAGTATCAATAGGTAAAAGGCTTAAAAATGAAAGGCTTGTTGCATTAACTTTTAAGGTTGAGTTGAGAACCATCCGTAGGTAATGTCGTCATCTTAACAAGATATAGTACTCAACCCACTAAGATGCTATTTGAGAGAGCCAAATAATTTTTTATATACATAAAAGATGTCTTTGTTTAAATACAAGCATGTTGATCACCAGCTGTAAATCTTACCTATCTTAGAACCTACCAATAGGCATGATGACTGGGTCCTGAAATCGTAAAAACTATTTCATATTATTACAAATCTGGGTTAAATATAACGATGTGCTTACTCTCAGCTCGAAAACTCATGTTTTATGAATTTTATTTGTATTCAAAGTTAGATGGGCAAGTCCATTTTAAAAGTACATTAATTGTCAAAAATTTGTTAACAAAATGATAACACATACAATTTAAAGCAACTTTTGCTATGAAACCGTTTAAGTAAACGCAACATTTAATATAGTTGTAGTACAAAATTCACAAACTATGCGTACTAATTACTGATGCGTGACGTCATAACTAGGTAGCCATTTGTATGAAGCGTTTTTGGGAAAGTCCATTAATGTGTTTTTAGAATTGGAAAATCTCAGTGAGTTTTAATGTTAACGGAGTAATTTTTTTACCAATGTTTCTATTATTATGCGGTCCATCGATATAATAACAGAAAAAAAATTGTCATCATCCCTAGTACATATCTACTTTATATACAAAATAATTTAAAATATCTTAACATTATCAAGGGCAATCATAGTTTGACCTCAATTAGTTTCGAATGCGTGCCTGTTAAACACTATTGATTCTTTCAAATGAATGGCTAATAAAAAAACGATTCATGCAATGAAAGAATCTCTCAGATCATATCTAATATTTGTTTTGGCAACGTTTTGGGAAAAATGTGATTTGGACGTTCAAAGACGAAGTTTAAATCATTTTATTCAATAATACACACAATAATAATATTAATATTTAAATTAATACACAATACTAATGAGCGTCGGTGGCTCAGTGGTGTGGACTGCCGCCTTCCTACCGGGAGGGCTGAGGTTCAAATCCCGACACGTACCAATGTATTTTCGAATTTTCGAAAATATGTACGTTATCCGACGCTCTTACGGTGAAAGTGAAAACGTGAGAAAACATTCATGCACGCCTGCGAAGAGATTCGAAGGTTGTGTGTGAAGTCGTCCAATCCGCACTGGGCCCCGTGGTCGACTAAGGCCTAATCACCCTATATGGGTAGGCTCGTGCCCCTCGGTGGGGACGTTTAATGAGCTGATGATGACAATACTAATATTTAAATTAATTAACAAAACTAGTTAAAAATTTTAGCGCTTCCGTTGTTTTGGGCTGTTGAGAATGAAGTGTCCAATAAATTCAATTTAACCTTATTAGCCTTTATACAATACGATGATTTGTAAGTGTATTTCACAAGGTACATATATCTCAAATTAACAGGAAGATCCCAAGTATAGTACCTTCACAGCTCGTGATGTGGCCAAACTTGGACCGCGCGAAAAACAATTGAACATCAATTTTGTGTGGACAGTTTTTTCTAAACAAGTTTCTGATCAACTCTGAGAACTTCTCAAAGGTATTTTTATGTTAATACATTTTCCAATTAATCTTCTGGCAATGATATTTAAGTATCGTTGTCTTCTGGTCTATAAAGGGCCACTGCAGGACACGGGCCTTCTCACATAAAATGGCTTTAGGTTCTCCCATGTTTGTAACACCCTATAGTTCCGAAGAAGAAGTAGGGAGACTAAAATATATTTTTCTTCACCCATCCCATTTGGCGTTTGTCGAGCCCTCGATGGTGTTGTGGTTACATTTAATACATAATTCACCAATGGCGTGCACTCCAAACACGCAAATAAGCAGTGCATACCCTGTGCATCCAGACATCCCGGTAAATCGCCTACGTATTTAATGATTCCCACTTATTCGCCCATTTCCCTCTACAGATAGGCGATCTGCTGTCATCAACAGCAATGAATTTGAAAAAAAAAAAATTTATTGTTTTTGCGATTAGTGTCACTAACTTAGCATACCTTACTAATAATCTCTGTGCACGCCACTGTGAATTACAGTGGTGTGCACAGAGATTATAAGTAAGGTATATAGGCTTAATACATAACTGAACAAAAAGGAAAAGTTTTTTCAAAAGCAAAACAACTTACGAACCTCCACAGACTTTGTTAATGAGTAGAATCTAGGAAACAGTTAATGTAAAACTGTTACTTCAGAACCTTAACCGAATAAAGGTTCGTCAACATATTATCCATCAGTTGGACAGATATAGCGACCACGTGCATCAGATTATCCAATATGCAACTAAATTGCAGTCAAGGCTGGGTCGGATGCACCTCGGCCCTCGGCTAGTCGTAGTAGTTAGGATATTGCGTCTAATTCATGCGCTGAAAGGTTGCGGTTAAAGTTTAATTTAAATTTGCGAATACTCTATAGCCTAGAAATAATTTGTATTTCCAATTGTAATTCATAAATTGTTATAGTGCTGTTGGTATTTCCACAGACATCCGAATATACAATTAGACTGGACAAGCCGCCAAGTTTATAGGCAGTCCCAGTGTCGCAATTTCTTTTCGGTTCTTACCTGTAAAAAGTTATTATATTTCTTGGTAAATTTACTGATTCATTGCGATGATGGCATGTTACAATTGCACAGGAGGGCATTTTGGAAAAAAAACGGTAATTTCTTCTAATATTCGTGCGTCTTGACTCGTCTCACAGAGCGTAAACTGGCTGCCAGTGTATGCTCGTTGAGCTTACATTTGTCGCACTTTAAACGCGGCTTGCCCCATCTCCTGTATTGGGAAATCTGTGGTATTTCCAATAAAGTAAAATAAAAATATATATTTCATAAGCAAAAAGTCTATTAAGTTTTGTTCCATAGAGAACTCTTTCGGACTGTAATATTCTACTGAAAAGATTTCAGCAAGAGACTTAGTAAATATGCGGTATCTATCAATTAGCCTCTCGACTCTTACTGATTTACAGGCTTTCTTAGAGTGCAGCGTTGTTAGGGTAGAAACAGTGTGAGATTGTGGAAAAGGGAATAAAAGGCCTTGTTTGTATTGAAGCTGCAGTTGAATTGCCTTATTTTTTTGGATGGCTTCACGTAGTTAGAAGTTGATTGCATTTAAATCTTGACCCGGTAAGTGGTCTCAGGACTAAGGGCAGTAGCCGTTGATTGCTTGAAGCTTTACCCAGCAAATGCTTTAAGGACTAAGGGCAGTCTAAGGTTTTCACCTATTGGTAAATTATGAAATACGGCGAGGCAGTTGGAATACGACTCTAACAATGAAAAAAATTTACGCTAACTTGATAGGGTTTTGTGTAATATGGCTTCCGGTGTGTGTAACCCGAGAACATCTCCGGTTACAAAGGGGAAAAGGGTAAGGAAGTTGTACTGTTAGGTAGTTTTGTTTATAAAAAAACACGTTTCTGACGAAAAAAGTACGAATATTTTTATACATCTTAAGACTTTTTTAGTAGGTGATTCATACCTAAATTTGTAAGTTTATATACAATGGGACCTAATATAAGACCTACCTTAGAAATGGTAACAGTCGTGAAAAGGGAAAATCTTAAGTTGCCAACATAGCTCATAGGATCAGCAAGGTGAAGTGGCAGTGGGCTGGTCACGTATGTTACAGAACCGATGGCCGTTGGAGCAGATGAGTTCTGGAGTAGAGACTTCGTCTTAAAAGCACATCGTAGAAGCGCACTGGCCCGATGACCGCTGCATGAGAAAAGCGTAGGACCGGATTATATGGCGCAAAATGAGGGAGACATATGTCCAGCAGTGGAATGCTACATATGAAATAGAGAGTAACCTAATAAGTGCATTTATTCAAGACTGCATTGCCTTTGTAATATAAATTGCTATAGAAACTATATAAACAAGTCAGACATAGCACAGTTGAGTAAATATTAATCACTCATGTTTTATAGTTGATACGAATATTCTTAACAATACCCTTGTTACAGCAAACATGATAATTGTAAGCCTCATTAATATTTGTTTCCCGCCAAGTTGTTTGCTTGGCGTAAGACCACAGATAATTTGTCTGTAATGTCAGATGGTGACATTTAATGGCGAGTGACCGGTTTTTTGTTTATTTAATCCTTTTAGTTTTATTACTTTAGCTACAAATTAAGGTGCAAGGTTTATTTATGGTCAATCATGTATACAATTAACCATATTTTTGTAACCCTTTATTAATATTCTGTGTGCTTCGGAATCACTCGATATCGATATCTCCCCCGAGAATCGTCAAAAGCATGCACTCACTACTCTTTCCGCGAGTGACGTAAAATGTGGCTTACAGTCAAAACTTTTAGCCAAAAATAGGTACCAGTGGGTACTTAATTACTCTATAGAACTTTTGGCAATTATACTATAACCAACACTTCTGCGAATGTGGAGATTACACAAATAATCTATTGTGCATAGCACTTACCTTAAGTAAGTTACCTACTGCTTCACTGACTTAACGCACAACCTTTGAAGCTCTTCACACTTCGCAGGCGTGCGCAGGTTTCCTCGTGATGATTTCCTTCATCTTAAGTAATAATTTCGAAAATTCTAAAAGACCTTTAAGATTTAGATCTTAAAGGTCTTTTAGTATTTTTTTTTTTAAATTTTAGATCTGTAATCTGTTGTCGTTTTCATTTTGTGCCCAATAAATCTAACTTTCTTTCAATTTTACGAGTTATTCAATTTTCAGAAACTAATCATAAATCTAGCCATCTGAAGCAAGCGCAAAGCTTTGCCTCTGTAGTGACGAATGGTTGTTTGTTATGCTGATAATGATAGAAGATTTCGCAACTTGTTTCAACCTAAGTAAATTCACGTGCGCAGGCAAATGATAACGAAAACGCAATTGCAATTTACATTTTATGTGACTCACAAAATTACATTTTTCATTCAAACTCAAATTAATAATAACTTAATTTAAATAAATCATTTACAGTACTGTTGGCTCGCCACTTATTGTAATATAAGTTTTTAAAACTACCACTTGATGACCCATTTGGTGTAATGGTTGAGACGTTGGCTCTTACACCAAGTCTCCGGTCAGTACAAAAATTTGTGTGCATGGACATGTCTGTTTGTATTGGTCTGGGTGTTTTCTATGTATTCCTAATTAGAAAAAAAAGGTATATAAGTAGGTATGTTTATCCGTTGTTTAGTATCCATATTACAGGCGTATGCTTAGTTCAGGGCTAGATGGCGCTGTGTGAATGTCCGTAAATATTTATTTATTTACCTGTTAGGAAATAGTGGAATCTTCGAGAAGAGCCGGCAAAGGACTCGATAGTCACTCTTTTCAACGTTTTTCAAGTGTTTGTCTCTTACCTTCGAGTCATCATTACAGCCTAATATGTCCACTGCTGAACGAAGGGCTCTCCTAATGACTTCCACTCGGACCGATCCCCTAGCAGCTGACATCCATCTGCTACTCGCCTCGCCACCTAGTCATCAGTCCATCTGGTTGGGGGTCGTCCTACGCTTCGATTCCTGTTTCGTGATCGCCGATGTCTATGTCCAGGTAGATTTTTCTCTATTTCTTAAAAAGAAAAAAGATTTCGGTTTCCTTTCGGTTTCGGTTGCCTATGCTATCGTAACCACAGCTGTAAGACGGTTTCGAACCTCTGATATCAGATTTTTCAATATTTCGACTTGGTATCTACTCGATAAGATGAATTAAACGTTGAAAAAAAAAAAGTTTAAACGTTTGTTTTTGCCTAACGTTTTCGCGATAGAAGAAAGGTTACATGTTCTCTCTCTTCAACCTATCGCAGTCCTCTATTGGACATAGGGCTCCCCCATTTTGCGCCAGATATCCCGGTCTTCACCTTTTTGCATCCACCCTCCACCAGCGACCTTTCGCAAGTCGTCGGTCTATGTTTAGCTCAAAATATTTCCAGATTTATCGTTGATATCCAGATCCTTTACTTTTCTTCTTCTAGCAGTAATCTTTTAAATACTAAGTGGGAATCCGTAGCTGTAATAATTACATGCTACCTCAATAAGAAATATGTGCCCTAAAACCCAAGCGAAGATCCATAAAAGAGGCAGAAGAGGTCGTTGACATACTAACACACAGTATATGGAGCAGAGACTCGTCCTTGTCTATGTTTATATTAAAGGGGGTACTTTTGTTCCATTTTTTTTATTCAAGATTTACGTAGGGTGTCAGTGTTTTGCCAGGACTCTGTAATCTATCAATCGGTCATCATGCTGTATTTCATAAACCGTGATGATAGGCATTTGTCAGATCAGAAAAAAAAAATACGGTTAATATGCTCGAAAAACGAGACGGTTACGTAATGGTCAAACACCCTTAAAAGACGAGAGATGCTTATTCTAGCAGAGGACTTCACAGTTAAATAATTGATGTCACTGCAATATTCATTTATACTGTGGCAGCAGTAGATAGTGATGTAACGTGAATCGTATCGCCCATGCCATAATTTGAAATTCCACGAGTTTTACAAACCCTACCGCATCGCAGCTGAGACGAGTATTTTGTTCTTAAATGCCATCTCAGATGTAAGGAAAATATTGTTTATTCTTTCCCCTAAATTTAATGTGACGAAGATGTCTTTGCAAATCAATGCAATGAAGTCCCAAAAATCACACAAAAACACTGCACCGCACGCGCTTTACAACATATTTTTTTATGTTCTGATATTTAGAAGTCTTTTGGTAAACCCTAAATGAGATAGAGCTTTTAACTTTTTTACGTAAATATAACATTTGGCCGCCATCTCATCTGATGCTAAGCGATGATGCGGCCGAAGATGGATCATGCCTATCCAGAACCAGCCTGTTCACTCTAGCCTTGAAGATGTCCAGTTTACAATCGGGGAGCACACTAGCAGGCAAATAGTTTCACTCCTTTGCCTTACGAGTATCAGCCATCTTTTTGAATTTTAAAAGATAGAAGAACATAAAAGCTTTAGGTCTACAAGTAACGGCACCTTGTTTTCTTTCCAAAATTACGTGTGCGTGCAATATGTACTATTCGGCTGCTACTTCACTAATATCTTTTATTATTTTCAAAGTAAGACGTTCATGATACCGCCATTTTGAACTAAGTTCTGAAGGTCGGTCGCTGAGTATTGCCATATGTACAAGGCCTAGATAAACAATAAACTAATTACGTACACAATCTCACTCAAAGAGAGTCTGCGCCGAATTTTGACCATCTGGCGGTTGGGCAAAATGTTCATTCATAATCACGTCGCTCGCTACATGTCATAGTGACAGTGTAGTATGCTAGTGCTTTTGATTCTGTACCCTTTAAATGAACCCTTTATGTCAAGAGTGTCGGTGGCTCAATGGTGTGGACTGTCGCCTTCCTACCGGGAGGGCTGAGGTTCAAATCCCGCCACGTACCAATGTGTTTTCGAATTTTCGAAAATATATGTACGTTACCCGACGCTCTTACGGTGAAGGAAAACATCGTGAGGAAACCTTCATGCACGCCTGCGAAGAGATTCGAAGGTTGTGTGTGAAGTCGTCCAATCCGCACTGGGCCCGCGTGGACGACTAAGGCCTAATCACCCTATACGGGTAGGCTCGTGCTCCTCGGTGGGGACGTTTAATGAGCTGATGATGATGATGATGACTTTATGTCATAAATATGACATGGTCGGACATTTTTTGGTTGATATTTCTTCGCGATTGTGCATCTTGTATGTTTTTTTGTTTAAGGCTATACTCAGCGAAATATTTTAGTAGTAGAAGCTTGCTAGTTAGTAAATTTTGGCATCTAGTTTGGTATTTCGACATTACGCGGCTGGCATCGTACTGACCCAGTAACAAGTATGGCGCCGGGAATGAGTTTCCGTCCTTCGGATTTATTTCTAACCGAATCTATATGGAATTCGACCGCTCTATATTTAGCCCATGCACTGAATATGAGCCTGTATTAACATTGAGTCACTGGGGCTTTATTTTGATACTTTAAACAATCTGTACCCTGCGGTGTTACCAGCAATTTATCTGGGAAAATAATTGTGTCATCATCATCATCAGCTCATTAAACGTCCCCACCGAGGGGCACGAGCCTACCCGTATAGGGTGATTAGGCCTTAGTCGTCCACGCGGGCCCAGTGCGGATTGGACGACTTCACACACAACCTTCGAATCTCTTCGCAGGCGTGCATGAAGGTTTCCTCACGATGTTTTCCTTCACCGTAAGAGCGTCGGATAACGTACATACATTTTCGAAAATTCGAAAACACATTGGTACGTGTCGGGATTTGAACCTCAGCCCTCCCAGTAGGAAGGACAGTCTACAGCATTGAGCCACCGACGCTCTAAAATAATTGTGTATCAACAGGAAAAAATACTGTTAAAAAATATGATTTTTTCAAAGTATCCAATACAATCGTTTTACCTGTTTACCATGAGAATAATATTACAAACAGACGTGTTCATGCATACAAATGTTTGTAATGCCCGGGGATCGAACCCGTGGTAAAGACGTCTCGACCTTGAAGAAATTGATTCATATGAAAATAACTGTTTTCCCCCTCGTGGACCATGGAAGATGATGACGATTCTTGTGACGCATGACCCAGCGTTCTTTACTTATAACTACTTAAATAGTATGAAACGAAGTCGCTTTATCTGTCCCTATATCCTATGTATTCTTAATCTTTGAAACTACGCAACTGATTTTGATGCGGTTTTTAGGGTTCCGTAGTTGATAGAGTAATTGAAGCTTTATATCGTAAATTAAATAGTGGAGAAATACTGTTATTTTTGAGGTTTATAAACATTGTATTTGATCTTCTGAGGTCTTATATCCACTTTTTACCGCTTACATTGCAACGCATTTTCACAAATTTTCTGTGGGGTATTTAGTATTAGCATTGTACCCGTGAGAAGCCGGGGCAGGTCGCTAGTGAATGATAGTGAAGGCGTGTACTAACTTGGCGTTGAAAATATTCAAGTGTATTTTTCATCGGGTGAGCCGCATGCTCGTATGCCTTCCTTTTTACGAGTATATAAGAATGAAGAATAAAATTAACACATTAAGTTCTTTCATAAGACACTAAATTACAATTTAATGCTTCCTTAAAAAAATACCGCCATTTTAATTAAATATTAACTCGTTGCAAGGATTATTTAGAAAACTATCTTATATTTGTTTAGAAAACTATCTATATCTGAAAACTATATATCTATGTATAGGTTAAGGGAGGCCATGTAGTAGGACTTGGTAGGCCTTTATTTTTGCCACCATTAGGCTGTGATTGCTTTTGCTCTAATTTTGACACCTTTGGTTTATCACATATTTGTTACTTTATTTTTATTCTCCTAATAAGGAAAAGACATGTTTTAAGTTCAAAATCTTATAATCTAAAATCGAATTATTAGGTATATACTTATTTACATAACTAGGTAATACTATTTGCTTATTTAAGTCGAGGTTAAAGCAGTTATCTAATATTTGAATCTAAAAATCTTACTTACTAAATCCACATAAGTACTATTATTTTTTTCTTTTGCAAATACAAAAAAGTATGTATAAACTGTTTTATACATAAAATGCAGGAATCCACATCATACATTAAGTATTTGTTTCTTAAATATAGGTATTTAATTCACATCAAATGTTTTAATTCCATACGTACTGGCAGGCAATACCACGTTATCACTGTGCATACTAAAAGTTGACAAGTTTGAAGTTAAACAGCACGTGGTTTCTGCCCCTGTACACATAAATACATTATCTCTAGACTAATATTGTGTTATTTGCATATACTTTGATATAAAAACAACATTATACGACTTTATCAAACTCAGATACGTACACAAAGAGGTTTTATTCACTATCATATTGAGGCTGTTCGCCGACACACGTCCGTGCAAAGCATATTAGAAAAAAAAAACAATATCAGTTTTCCCGCGCCAACGCGTTTTCCTACTTTTCCTAGACGCCATGTACGCATGCCTCATCTCGTCGTATTGAATGGACTGCAAAGACAGATCCTGAGCGCCAGTCGGTCATATTGATTTTCGGCGCAACAGTGTGTTAATTTTGTATCGCACGACAGTCTCCCCCGTCAATACGTGTTGTGGCAGTGATTTTACTATTTCTTATAACAAAAAAATATACACAAATGCCTTTGGAAGTGTTTTTTTTGTAATTTTAGGTTGCCCGTATATCGCTACATACAACTGCGCCGGTAAGTAGGTCACCGATTGACAGCCCATTTTTAATCTGCGTTGTTATTTTTTTTCGAAATGCCATTAATTTTCGCGGTAAAATGAGGAAGTGACAGCAAAGAGGTTTAGAATTTCGGAGGTTGAATGTCGCTTGGTTTTGTTTACAAAAAAGGGTTGATATCGATTCGAGTCGTCCTAAACGGTGCCTGGTACTACGAGAAAAGACCATGTATTTTTTTTGCCATGTCATCACAAGGTTAATATTCTTTATACAGGCCACGGGTAACGGAGCGATATGGGTAGGAAATTGATGCGATTTTTATTGGTTTACGTAACATCTGTTCGTAGTTATTATTTACGTCGGCTCTTATTGAGTTAAAAATAATTCGTTATGCATCATTTATATTGCGTTTTAGCTATCCGTGAGTAGAAATATGCGGGACGATGTTTTCATTTTTCGGAATGTTACGAATTTCGTGTAATCGAAAATACGTCGCGTCTTAGCCGGATATTTATATCTCTTAAACAAGTATTTTTCAACAAAATCAAAGTTGTTACCAATAAATAAGCAATGATGTAAATGTAAGATGTAGACTTAATTATTAAATATGCATGATAAAATGTATTAAGTTAGAAAAAATAAGTTATAAAACTCTTCTCCATTTTCAACCTATCACAGTCCACTCCACATACTTAGTTCAATCTTTTTTGTCAGACAGGAGTACCTAAGCAAGGCCGCTGCCCTGGGCACTGAAGATAATGCCGCTCCTAAATCTCTAATTTATACCACAAGTATCTTCTAAATAATTATTTTTAAAATTTCGGAATCAATAATGGACATGGAGGGCGGCGGTGTCATTTACCATCAGATGAGCCGTTTGCTCATTTAATGCATGTTTTTATACCTATAAACCTTCCTGTTAAATCACTCCATCTATTAAAAAAAACCGCATCGAAATCCGTTGCGTAATTTTAAAGATTTAAGCGCACTTAGGGACAAAAAAAGCGACTTTGTTTTATACTATCACAGATTAAATAGTGATAATAAAAAGTATAATTGAAATCTATCTAGGTAACTGAATAAATAAAAATTGAAACTTACGTCAACAGCATGAATCATGAGACAACATGAATAACAAACAACAAAATAATCCCATAATTACAAAACACCCACTGTAGGACGAGGCATCTTTCAACAGTTAAGTAAGGGAGAGCAGTGTTGCCACCTCAGTTTTAGAAAAAGGGCTTTTTGAGAAGCTGAAAAGAGCTAGATTTATTATCTAGAGCGCCTCTAGTACAATTAATATTTGCATAGATTTAAGTAAGAAAAAGACGAGCGTCGGTGGCACACTGATGTGGACTGTTGCCCTCCTATCGGAAGGGCTCAGGTTCAAATCCCGACACGAACCAATGTGATACGTACATTATCCGACGTTCTTACGGCGAAGGACAACATCGTGAGGGAACCTGCGCACGCCTGCGAAGAGATTCAAAGGTTGTGCGTGAAGTCGTCAACCCGCACTGGGCCCGCGTGGACGACTAAAGCCTAATCACCCTATACGGGTAGGCTCGTGCCCCTCGGTGGGGACGTATAATGAGCTGATGATGATGTGATAGATATATAAAGAAAATGAAATTCAGTATGTTTATTCGTTGTCTAGTACCCATATTACAAGCTAAATGCTTAGTTTGAGAGATGGCGCTGTGTGAAAAATAAAAAAAAAATCTTACAATAAAGTAATTTGTCTACCTATTTCAAACAATAGGATTTATACTAAATTATACTTGCTGTGTTTAGGTACTTCGAATAGGTATAGCCTGACGCGCATAACTTTTCTCATGCGTCACAAAATGTCAAAACTTACCAAAACAATACTACTGAACAAATAGGTACTACGTCGAAAAATATTTAAAACTTGTTTTTGTTTAAACAAATTCAATACCAGTTCTGATATGTACTTCATTACGTGATATCTATACATATTTAAAATTTGAATGTCTGTAATATTGAAATAACTATTTTTTTCTTCCTGCATGAATATAATACATAACGCTAAAATAGTGTGTTTTACCAAAAATTAAAACTTACCTACTATTTTTTATTCAATATCCGGAATCCATCTTGAGTCAAGCACCTGTCTTTCTTTCCATAAAGTCAGCCTTTCCGGTCCCTTTTCCCCCCACCAGCGCCCTCTATGGTTGATTTGTGCTACTTACGGGGCGCGAGCGCTCGTTGAATTTCTTGTTCATTATGGCACTCATGATGCACCAGGTAGGACTTACCTGGATTCCGGATATTGAATAAAAAATAATAGGTAAGTTTTAATTTTGGTAAAACTCTCTATTATTTGTTTAGTATCAATATCCGGAATCCATCTTGAGTGATGTGTTTGTTATCTCCTGGTGCAAATAACTTTAAAGTTATTTACGCTATAATGTGTATAAAATAAAACGTATATTGTGTATTAGTAATACAGTATTACTAATTGTTGATAAATCGCAAATGTATATCTTATTCAATCATAATTATTTTATACATTTACTGCATCAAAGTATTAAGCTAAAGAGACAGACTTTGTTTTTCATTGATAATAATTTTGGAAAGTATCACAGATTTCCAATTACCTGTTATTGAATGAATATTTTTGTAGGAAAAAGTCGAAACCAATTTGTTAAACATACTGAAATGGGATTAATCTCTATACCAGCATCTTTCAGGATAGACGTAACCCACCCACCATTCATGGTACTTGTAGTGGGTTCCTTCTTCAGAATATCATAAACCAATGAAAATGAACAAAGGATATATAGAAACAAGTTTATGGTAGTTCTTTTCGGAATGAGTTTTTTCCATGTTGAATCCTTCTCCATCCAGCCGCCGCGTTTTCTTGTTTTCCAAAAAGGGACCTACTCGTATATATATGAACTATGTATTCGTTTTTCGAAATTAACAGCTGACTTGTTAATGGCGCGAAAAACGACGCTATAATGAACAAGAAATTCAACGAGCGCTCGCGCCCCGTAAGTAGCACAAATCAACCATAGAGGGCGCTGGTGGGGGGAAAGGGACCGGAAGGCTGACTTTATGGAAGAAAGACAGGTGCTTGACTCAAGATGGATTCCGGATATTGATACTAAACAAATAATAACATTTTTATTTGTTTGTACCGGGTAATCTGTGAAATGGCTGAACGCATTTCGACGGGACTTTTTGGCAGGTACTTGATTTTTCAATAAGTAAAATCATAGACAACTTTTATTCTCGAAAAAACACTTTTTTAAGAGAAAAATAAAGTTATGGTTTTCTGCGCGGCGGTCGCTTGTCTTGTAAGCTGAGTGACCCAACAAAACGATTTTAGGTTAGGATAAATATTAATATTTTTGGTAACTCCCTCCGTTGTCTACTTGTAAAAGCGTTGAAATCAATTACTCTCGTTCAGGGGGTCGAGGTTTGACTCCCACGGGGAGACCCCATATGGAATGTATGTCTTTCATTTTTTATGTTATCAAGTGTACAGGACGGGCAAGACGCTCACCTGATGGTAAGCGATACGCCTGACCATGAAAGAGAGGCTTTGATGGCGACCAACCACTGATAGACAGTTATTATTCCCCATCAATGTCACACAGCGCCCGATACCCAGGACATCAGATGTTGGGTCTCTTATACCCGGTAATATGACAGCGCCCCTATCCCAAAACACAGAAGTGCAAACTCTTCTTTTTCACGGGACGATATCTGGCACTGGAGTGGTACCTACCTAGTACCGAATCTAGTAAAAGTGAATTTAAGTCATAACAAAACCAGTAGATTTTCGGAGTCCAGGATAAAAGTTGGAGATCCAAAATTTCTAGACAATCCCGGATTTCCCGGTTTTCTGTCAAGCCTTACTTAGTTATATATATGTCAGCCTTGACATCAAGGATGAGGACCCTTGTGGTGTGATGGTGGAAACGTCGGCTACTACACCAAGGGTACCGGGTTCGATCATGTCTGTTTGTATTGGTGTGGGTGTTTCTATGTGTTAAATGTATGTATTTACAGAAGAGGTATATTACTATGTTTATTCGTTGTCTAGTATCATATAGTACAAGCTCCTCGCTGAAATTGGGTCTAGATGGATATGTGAATGTATGTTCTACAACTGTTACCCGCAGTATTGCTCGCGGTATAAGGTTATAGTCTCCCAAATAATATTCTGTATACATAAAGGTAGATACGCCACCCGTGCCTCAAAAAAGAACCGCCAAAGAGAAAGTTGTAGGCTCTTTGTTTAGGTAAATATAAGCTCATTCGAAACATGTGTATGTGTGCTGTCTGCATTCGGAAACACTTTTTTCGATTGTTTGTGAGCATATCACGAATCTATACTTTTTACATCATTGAGTCTCCCGCAGTAAAACTTAACCAAAAGCGCGCAGCGTCGCAACGCGTGCCCGTCGCGCGGTAAATCATAGTTTTATTTTTCTTAAATTAAAAATATTTTTTAAAGTAAAAGTGTCCTATATTTTTTCCTTATTACAGCTACCTGCCAAAAAATCCAAATCTGCCCAGCCGTTTCAGCGATTACCCGGAACAAACAGACTGACGGACAAACGTACAAAAGATAGACAAAATGAAAAAAAAATTTGGTCTATGTACGGATGAAGAAAAACTTGTTTATTTTAATATTACAAACAGACTCCAATTTTTAACTCCCGACGCAACAAGAGGGGTGTTATAAGTTTGACGTGTCTGTCTGTCTGTGTGTCTGTCTGTCTGTGGCATCATAACTCCCGAACGCATGCAGTGATTTCAATTTAGTTTTTTTTTTGTATTAAAGGTGACTTATGTGCGTGTTCTTAGACATGTTGAATGGGTTGAGCCGTTTAAAAGTTGTGAGGAGTGAAAGTGGGGATAGTAATCGAATGACTGCAAATATACTTATCCTACTATAAAAAGGATGAAATAAAAATTAAATTAAAAATTTAAAAAACCCCCGAACAGAACTTAAGTAATTTTAGTTAAGTTCTTGTGTCGGGGGTTTTTTAAATTTTTAATTTAATTTTAATGTATATGTAATTGAAGATTTATTTATCCTGAAGATCTATCTGGAGTGTTCTTTGTCTATAAAGTAGGCACGTCGAAGTCCTTATTATTAACGATCGAAAACACAAACAAGATTAATTTTTAGGTTTCTATTTATAAACGTGAATAATGGTATGCGCCTGTGAAGGATTTGTTTACCATATTTGCGAATTGTAAATTCTAATTTTGTGTCCAAAGCTTTATACATTAATGCATAATCATAAAGTTTCCATTTGAATTGTATTCCATAGTTGATTATTGTAATGTTGTATTTTAGAAAAAACAGAAATGTTTTATACAACATAACTTAAATCTAAAAACAGAAAAGTTATCATCATTAGCTTCACTAAACATCTCCACTCGGTGGGGACGTGGAGAGGGACACTATCCCACCACCTCCCATGGCTGACTCAACCTTCCGGTTATACAGGCCGAATTCGCGGGAGGTGCGCGCGGAACACTGCTTTACGCTATCACCGCGCGCACTTCTTGACTCCCTACAAGTTATTTCTCTCTTTGTCCGGTGTCCCTTGTCACTTCTCCCCCTTCTGGGGCATGACTAACACACGTACGCCTTCGGTTTCCGCCGTGCGGTCGTCCGTGTGCCCACCCTTCGGTGTTACCGCTAGCTTCCACAGTTATTCTGATTCATATGTCTCATTCTTCTCCTACTAAACCTCTTCTAGGTATCTCCTTCTCTTCTCTCTTCGCCTCCTTGACGTTCTTGTCTTTCGAGTCCGCCTCGGATTCGGTACCATGTCCGCGCGAAATCCCGTAGCTGCCTGAAATTCGCCTCCGTCCCTACAAGATCGCAGTAGTAAACCGGACCCACCTCGAGACCCTTCACATTATCTAACAATTCCCTACGCGCGTCCCCGTAGAGCTCACACTCCCATAAGACATGGTGTACGTCCTCTACTTCGCTCCCACAGTAGCAGGACCCCGTGTCTGCCAGGGTCAAACGGTGCAGCCTACCCCTGAATGCGCCGTGTCCCGACAAGATCTGTGAGGTTTCGTAGTCCGGCTCTACCCAAGTTGCCTCAAGTCGAGCCGCCACGTCCGGGAAGAAACGATACAGCTCCCGGCCCTTCTCCGATGTGTCCCAACGCCGTTGCCATTCGGCAATGACGGACTCAGATATTTTGAGTTTGGCACTGTTGATTTCTTTCTTGGAACCCGCGGACTCACGCGCCCTACCTAGTCTGCCGGCCCGGATTACCTCGAGGTCGGCAGGCAGTACACCTGCCAATACTGGCAGGGCGTCAGTACTCGTCGATCGGTACGCCTTGGTCAGAAGGACCAAGGCGGGTCTCTGTGTGCGCAAAAGCGCACTCCGCACAACGTATAGGGACGCTCGCTCATAGAAGCACTCCGCAGCATACGTTACCGTGGCAGTGTAAGTGCCGCGGTACAGGATCCGAAGAGCCCTGTACCGCACCCCCCAAGAGGACGCCGACACTCTCGACATCTTGCCGAAGCAATTTGCCGCCCGCTCCCCTATCGACACCCGTGGAGAGGGACAGTGGGGACGGCACGAGCATACCCGGGTGTTTACACCGACTATGGCCTAAAGGCCATAGTCGTCACGCGAGCCCAGTGCGGATTGGCCGACTTTACCACAACTTTGAATTTCTTCGCAGGCGTGCGCAGGTTTCCTCACATGTTTTCTTTCACCGTAATAGCGGCGGATACGTACATATAATTTCGAAAAGTTGAAAATTCATTGGTACGTGGCGGGATTAACTATATGTACGGTTATCCGACGCTCTTAGAGTGAAGGAAAACATCGTGAGGAAACCAACGAAGAAATTCATAGGTTGTGCGTGAAGTCGGCCAATCCGCTGGCCTGTGTGGACTGAGGCCAATACATCCGTTACGGGTAGGCTGAAAAATATAAAAAAAAATCTTACAATAAAGTAATTTGTCTACCTATTTCAAACAATAGAATGTATACTAAATTATACTTGCTGTGATGATGATATATATTTTTAGTAAATGTATACATATTATACATAGGAACACCCAGACCAATTTATTTAGAGACAGTTCATACACACAAATTCATGTAATGCACGGGGATAGAACTCGAAGTACTAAAGGGTAGTGTTACAGCTTTTCATCCATTACTCCTTATTCAGTGCTACGTAACCTAAATTAAAATTAAATTTACATAAGGAAACAAATAACGGAAATACATAAAAAGTATTGCTTTCCAAATATAAAAGCACGGTCATAACGTCCTGACCACAGATTTCCCAATACAGGAGATGGGGCAAGCCGCGTTTAAAGTGCGACAAATGTAAGCTCAACGAGCATACACTGACTGCCAGTTTACGCTTTGTGAGACGAGTAAAGACGCACGAATATTAGAAGAAATTACCGTTTTTTTCCAAAATGCCATCCTGTGCAATTGCAACATGCCATCATCGCAATGAATTACTAAATTTACCAAGTAATAGAATAACTTTTCACAGGTAAGAACCGAAAAGAAATTGCGACACTGGGACTGCCTATAAACTTGGCGGCTTGTCCAGTCTAATTGTATATTCGGATGTCTGTGGTCCTGACCTACGCATTCATTTATCATCTCGTTGGATACATAAACAATATTTGTATTAACAACTGATTGACTGCAGACGTGTTTGTTGTAAACAAATTTTATCTCACCCATATGGCACCCGTATGTAAATCAAAGGACAGTATAAACTGCAAAGTCCATAAATAATTCTCACCTTAGGTACATATTATGTAAATCTTAGACATTAAAAATTAAAATCGAATCGAAAAGAATATCGCTAATATTCAAATCGCCGTCGAAAAGCTTTGACGATCAATATAGTGTAATGGTTGGGATTAGTCGGAGGTTTCGTGTTCGATCCCCGAGCAGTAAAACATTTGTGTGAAACATATCTGTTCTGTTTTGTCTGTAATGTGAAACTTTAAAGGAAAACATCGTGAGGAAACCTGCGCACGCCTGCAAAGAGATTCAAAGGTTGTGCGTGAAGTCGGGCAATCTGCACTAGCATCCGCAAGGCCTACACACCCTATACGGGTACGCTTGTCCCTCGGTGGGATGTTTAATGAGCTGATGATGATATTTCTGTTTGTGTCTTGATGTTACAATTACAAAATGATATTTGAACCACTCATAATACTAAAGTATACACCAAAGTATGTTTGTCCGTAGTTCAAACTTAAGTACCAAAAAGTTATTTTGCTTGTTGTAATAGCTAACTTTTTAATTATCTCACTGCTTCTTTCTTCTCATTAACCTATCGCAGTCCAAGGCGCAGTAAAACGCCCTAACTCTGCGCCAGATGTCCATTACACTACATGGGCCAAAATAAATAGGTCTGATTGCTCATTCATCTTTATTTAGGTACTAGCTTTTGCCTGCGGCTTCGCTCGCATTAAATTCGGGATGACACGGTACTTACATTTATCACTATACATAGGATTTCCCCTCCCTCCAACTTTAAAGGTTTCGGGGTCAATTTCAAAATTTTTTTTAGCAAAAAATATGTTAAGATAGACATATGCTGTCGCGGACTGTTTTGTAGACCTTTAAAAGGAGAACAATACTCTCATACATGACTTTTGTGAAACTTTAACCGTTTACTCAGCGTACGCGGCGGAAGCTCCAAGTATGAAAAAATACCCCCGATTTTGAAACATTCTTCATTGCTGCTCCGCTTCTATTACTCGTAGCGTGATGATATATAGCCTACAGCCTTCCTCGATAAATAAGCTATCTAACACTGAAAGAATTTTTCAAATCGAACCAGTAGTTCCTGAGATTAGCGCGTGCCAACAAACAAACAAACTCTTCAGCTTTATATATTAGTATAGATTAGAAGAAAAACAAAGAAAGAAAAACATTTAGCATTACTAGCTGTGCCCCGCGGTATTTCAGATATTCCCGCAGTAAAACGTACCCTGTGTTTATAAGGGTGTTAGCAAACTACATACCAAAGCGGCAAAAATCACATTTATATGTAAAGATGTCATGTACCAATGAAAAAACCTGAACTATTTTTATTAAAATCTTCCCCCAACCTCTAAAGTAGGGGAAATTTATTAGACTCTGGAAAATTAGTATAGAACCATTTTAATGTTATCCCGAATTGACGTGAGCGAAGCCATGGCAAACGCTAGTTGCTAACTATGTACATAAGGCTACGCTACATATTTTGTATGTTGTGAAAAACTATCTAAATCTACTAACTGAACAAGCGAGATACTTATAAATTCACAGATCAGACTTGGCCACAGATCAAACCAGGTTAACGCCCTTTGACTTCATTTCTAGCTACCTTCAAACCCTAGACAACATTAAGTATTGATTCTTAGGGCCACGAATTAATCGCAACCATCGATAGGTATTTAGCTAAGAATATAGGCGCATCTGCAAGGCCTTTGACCTCTTTATCGTGGGTTAGGTCATCGAGAATATCTAGGTTGTTAGGGTTAGTGCAAGCAGAGAAAGAAAACAATGAAACTATAAAAGCAGATGTATTTATTTCTATGACTAAGATATTATATTCAAGTACAGTATCAATTTGGGGTTTTAAAAGTAAATAGTCTTTTGACTATTTATGTCTAACGTAATTATAAAAAATACCTTAAACATTAAAACTGTGAAATTAAATTAAATTCGTTAGCCATAATTTAATACAAAACACGTTTATTGGTTTTTAGTACTCACATTAAAGCTTTATTAGGACTAAGCACTCTATGAATTTTTGTGTTTGTAAACAATCTAAAACGTATCTTTTATGTATTGATCCTTCAATTATTTTTCTTACCCCTGTTTTAAAGTATGGTTTTATTAAGTTAGATTAGACCTACTAATTTTTAGGGAAAAATCAGAATGTGTTGGTTTTAAATTAGATTCAAAAACAAGAAATCAATTATGAATGTTGGTATGTAATTTGAATCAATAGTCAAAGTTAAAATCCAATTCAATTTATGCTTTTCATGACCATGTTCTTATGAACGTCAAAATTCTATCCAAATTATACCGTTTAATTTTACAAATATATGCTCAATTTGGGTATCATCACATCGTTGGCCATTGAGAATATATACCTATAGCTATAGGTACAATAACAAATACAAACGTATTTTTTTAAATCATTATGATTTGAAAATTGTTGCCAGTCACATTAAATAACTGGGGCAAAAAAATTGCAACATCAACAGCCCTTAAAAACCCGTCATTCCGTCTGAGCCGGCATACATCGCCCGCATTTTATAGACTCGAACAAAGGATCGATCGGTACAACACGCCACCACGATAAATTACTTTTTACGCTCACTCCACAGACCGAAGAAAGCTATGCATGACCGATTTGTTACCAGTCACTCGAAGATACGTCCGCGCTCCGCCCGCCCGCTTGCCTCTCACCCAAACCCGGAGGAACCCGTCAAACTGGCCGGCATCCCGAGGGACACTCGCAACGATATCCCCCTACGAGCCAAAAGCGTATGTCTCGCTGAGAGACCCCGTTCTCAATATGCCAGGACAGTACGCAGCGCGGATCCCAATCGGTTACGTTACGCCGACAAACTCTACCACCAACGGCCCGCGTCCAAAACCAAACTATACCAAACCAAACCAAGCGACATCACTGTCAAACCTCAAAACAGAAAAACCGTCCAAAAAATCCCGTGCGCCGTCTCCGTGCAAACCCTATCCATCCCCATGAAGTACGCGGACCGTCTCAAACCTAGACATTCCACCTCCAAACAAAGTAAAATCAATAACAAGACTAAGTCACTTAATCCTCCTAAACAGGTCAGCGACAACAAGAGGCTGTGTCAAACTGTCGGCTGCGGGAAAGAGACGGAGAACAAACTGTTGTTGGAGATCAGCGAAGCCGACCAAGTGTCCGACTTTGAAAGGATTCTTAATTCTAATGCAATACTGTCGGAGCGAGCTCACGGACACGTGTGGCGGCGCTGCCTCGCGAATGCGCCGTCCGCGGCCGTCGTGCCGCGCCCCCGCTCCACCTACTCGCTCTACACGGTGAGTCAAGCCTACCACTACTTGTTCCGACAGCACGAGGACTCGCTCCAGCCTCTCATCGACAAATACCGCCAGGACAACGCAGAGAAAACAGAAACGGTCCCCGAGAGTCTACTTGGCAACAACTGGTACGAAAACCTTCAGGACCTATCGGAATTCTATGAAGATGACCCGGCTTTGAGGCAGGAAATTGAAAATATTACCGATAGACTCATATCCGAAGAGGTCCAAGGGTCGGAGGAGAAACGCGGCAAGAACTTCAACGTCAACCTAGCCGACTTGATCGGATTACACGTGTCAGGTGAAGGTTGCTCACCGGTGCCTGGCCCGTCGCCCGATATCGACAAATTGGAAGGTGACTGCGAGAAGGAATGGCTCTCACCGATTATGAACGCAAACTCCGATGATAGCAATCAAGATAATCCCAACGTGGATTGTTTGGCACAAAAGTTGAATTCGGTCCAAATCGACAGTGATGCTAAAGTACCGACGATAACCTTCAGCAATTGTTGCGACGGCTGCGCAAAAAAAGACTCGCCTAACAATTCCGAAGTCGTCATCCACTTGACCGTGCCCTCTATTGATAGCATTGATGAGGCCCGCCCGCCTATGATGTGACCTCGACAAATTCATCCGATCAAACAGTTCCAATTACACGAGCCGCTCCTTCAATATGATTGCGATAGAATCAGAACAGCCGGCGATGCCGAAAGAGGCGACTAAAACTGAGCCGACCACATCGCAAAGAACATTGACGAGATCGAGTGCAGTAAGTCAGAAGTCAGTTGAAATTATGGTCCATCCGGAGGGTCGAACAATCCATTGCACAGGTCGAAGCTGGCGCCGACCCGGTCGACGTCCGAGACCCAGTCGTCCGGGAAGAAGATGGTGAGCCTTCGGAAGACGAAAAACTCCTCGATAGAGTCCACGATGAGTTTGCCCAACCAAAAGTCTTTGGAGAAGAAGCACGGGAGTTTGAGGCATCAGAAAGCTGTGGGGGCGCATTCGGACGTTACGCTTAGCACGCAGCCATCGATAACTGATGACAGGAAGGCGTTAAGGGAGGCGTTGTATCAGGGTATATTTCACAGGCATCGGAGGACCATATTTGCCGTCGGCTCCTTCCTCAGAATGCTGAGGAGCAAAACTTCTAATTATGATTCTATAAGGTCAGATTCCGATGAGATATAGCACCCGATGGTAGGTGGTAGTGACTTGAATTTTATACAACCAGGTGCCACAGACTGATGTGTTTTTATAGCGAGAGAGTTATGAGTAATGTTATAATTATTAGATTTATTATAAGGATTATTTAATATTAAAATGTTCCTAATTAGTTGTGATGTTTAGTTTGTAAACCCCGCTTTGACATCGCGTTGTTTAAATATGTTTGATAAATTACGGCTGTGTACGGTAAGGCAACGTTACAGAGAAACCTTGAACAATAGTTTATGAATTTTAAGTTTATACAATTGACCTTTTGAAATCACTACTTTTATTTCAATGTCTAAAACTTGGTACTTGTTAGCGACAGAATGTACATGATACATGCGATGTTATTTACGCCTTGTTTGAAACAGTATTTGATACAATGAAAGTAACTTTTATAAGGACTTTAACGTGCTTCAAAGCAACTGGATTGATCCTAGATAATGACATTGACTATATATATACAATATAAAGTCAGTTTCTAGCATTTCTAGTATTACAGGGGAAGCCTAGATGACGTAAGTGGTTTGCGGTCGGTTTATGATCATGTAAGTCAAACACTAAAACAGTGGTCGTTTATCGGATCATCATCATCATCACATCAGCCCATTAACGTCCGCACCGAGGAGTACGAGTCTAAGGCACATCATCCTAAAGGGTGATTAAGCCTTAGTCGTCCACGCGGGCCCAGTGCGCATTGGCTGACTACACACAAACCTTGAATCTCTTCGCAGGCGTGCGCAAGTTTCCTCACGATCTTTTCATTCAACGTAAGAGTGTCGGGTAACTTTTTTTATGTTATAATAAGTGTACAGGACGGTCCGGACGCTTACCTGATGGTAAGTGATACGCCAGACCATGACAGAGCGGCATTCAAGGAGACCAACAACTGACAGACAGTTATTATCCTCCATCAATGTCGCACTGCGCCCGTCACCCGAGACAACAGATGTTAGGTCTCTTATACCCGGTAATTTCACAAGCTACAGTGCCCTCATCCCGAAACAAAAGTGCATAATACTCCTGTTTCACGGGATGATATCTGGCACTGCGGTGGTACCTACCTAGACGACTCAGTATCGAGTCTACCCCCTGGTATCATATAATTTCGAAAATTCGAATACACATTGGTAAGTGGCGGGATTTGAACTTGCACCCTCTACATCAGAAGGCAACAGTCTTCACCAATGAGCCATCGACGCTCAGAACGCTCCTAGAATAGTAACTGATATACAGTTATTATTCTCCATAAATGCCGAACTGCGCCTGTCATTCGAGACGATAGATGCAAGCTAGCTACAGTGCCCTTATCTCGAAACACACAGTGCAAAGCACTCGTATTTCACGGGACGATATCTGCACTGCGGTGGTACCTACCTAGACGACGGAAAACCGAGTCTACCATCTAGTAAAAAATAGTAACAAATTATATTCTAATTTTTCGTTACCCTACCTAACTAATTATATTAGTCCAGGGCTCCAATACCGATAATTTTAAACAGTATCGTATCGAGTCTGAATAGTAAAATTTTGCGCTAATTGTAAACTTTTGACGACACATGGTGTAATGGTCGAGACGTTGGCTACTACACCTAGAGTTCCGGTTTCAATCCCAGGCAGTGCCAACATTTGTCTGCAAACTTGTCTGTTTGTATTTTGTAAATTATTATTTATGATGTTATTTGATTGATCGTATCGCATATTGTCAAAAATCGGGACTAAATCGATAGGCCGTCGGCACCCGGGACAATGCCTTCGAAATCGGGACTGTCCCGGCAAAATCGGGACGGTGGCAACTCTGACCTACACTATCGTTAGACTGACAACAATTCTATAACGGAACCCATTAAGGTATCATTTGCGTGATATACTTTACATATATAAACATATTGTATGCCACGCCTTGACAAGTCCATTACTTAGCGAGGCCGGTTGTAGAACTACTCATACTCATATATATGTTGACAATCCACTTTTTATCAATAAAACATAATGTATTCGACGCATGTGGTGTAATGGTTGAGATGTCGGCTATTACACCAAGGGTTCAGGGTTCGATCCCGGGCAGTACAGACATGTATGCATGAACATGTATGTTTGTATTAGTCTGGGTGTTTTCAATGTATAATATTTATGTATATACAAGAAAAATATGTTTATCTGTTGTTTAGTATCCATATTACAGGCTAAACTTTAGTTTGGGGCTAGATAGCGCTGTGTACATGAACATGTCTGTTTGTAATGGTCTGTGTGGGTGTTTTCTATGTATAATATGTATTTACAATAAAAAAATTATATAAGTATGTTTATCCGTTGTTAAGTACCCATACTACAAGCTCCACTCTTAAATTGTGGCTAGATGGCGCTGTGAATGCCATTAGACATTTATTATTATTATTTACCTACCAATGTTTCACCATAAACAACCGGCAACCTTGACTCCCGCACGCGATACCATGATTGGATGGGAAAGGTCTTTTCAATTATGACTACACGAACCTCATCGTGGACTGTACATGATCGTCTTTGACTTCTAAATAGATCGGACTTACAACACTCCTATGTAAGTCCGATCTGTTTAGAAGTCACTTTCGATGACTGCTGTGACTTTGTGCCATGGAAATATAGAAAAGTAGGGAGTCTCGCTAACATCAAAAGTGTGTCAAAAGCCGGCCCGTTCTTGTATGGAAAACTTAACACATGTGACGGCATCTGTCAACAGAGATATTGAAGATTAAGCGCGAAAATAGAGCAAAAGTCGCAGTGAACAAAAGGAAAACAATCCTGACATAACGTTTCACAGATAAATGAACAATTCGATTACATATTTTTAGTTTAAAACACGAAAATATGTAATCGAATACACAATTTTTTGCTTGTCAAAATTATATCATATACTGCTGTTGTCACTTTGGGGACACATCTTTATATATAATAATATGTCAGTGAATATTTATTATTACTTATGTGTATTTAATAATTGGGTTTAAATGGTATACGATACGATCAAAATCCAACATTAATCATCATCGTCATTACAGTCTAATATGTTTGCTGAACGAAGGCTTGCCTTAATGACTTCCACGCTGACCGATCCCTAGCTGTCGAAATATATCAGGGTCACACAATGATGTAAAAAAGTTGGGGTCACACCGCCTGAAGTCCTCGGCTCATCTGGTCTGCTTTTGCCGTTACATAGACACCCTTCGAAAATCTTTCCACCCCCGTGGGCAATCGGTTCTACTCGCTATTTTAAACAGCAAAATAAGAATAGAAAGAACTTTGAGTTCTTTGTATTCTTACCTGTTTTAGACTTTGGTTCATTCAAATGGGTTGTCTTTTGTCAATTGTCACTAACAAATTCAGATTAAATAATCATCTCAATCAGCTTATTAACGTCCCGTAACGAGGGGCACGAGCCTACCAGAATAGGGTAGTTAGATAGGGGATAGATAGGGGTGATTAGGCCTTCGTCCACGCGTTTCCTCACGATGTTTTCCTTCGCCGTAAGATAAAATAATAATAATTCCATACAAGTAATTTAAATTGAGCAGACATATTTATTTATATTCATAAAGTACCGTAACTATTTTTAGGTTTAACGTTCAAGGTTGAATTGTAACGTTGCTCGACGCGTCAGAATTAGTATGTAGTTAATTTAAAAGCCTTGTATGAAATATTTCATTTATACAGTACCTACAGGAGGACGAAAATCTTCTCTATGGAATATAGTTGTGCACGTTTAAGCATAAAAAAAGGTTTTCTGGAAAAAATCACTATAAATATGCGTAAAGATATAAAGTTGTTCCTGGCAGATAGATTAGATGTGACTGTGTGCGTAGCATGCCTATATGCAGAATACGTATTCTATCACCTATATAAAAATATAAATATTCAGAATAAGATTACAAAAAAAAAAAAAGATACCATAAGAATATTTTTAATTTGCATTAAAAATACTTGAGATTACCATCTTTATAGTTTTTTTTTTACCGGAATAAGAAAGAAAGAAAGAAAAAAATCTTTATTCAAATAAATCTGTTACAGATACTTTTGAATCGTCAATTGTTATTATTATCATATTTTTTGTGGCTCTACCACCGGCTAAGCGACCACTATTCATTTAATCATTCAAATTATCTAATCTTTGAGTTCGGATGTAAAGTATTCAAAAAGATTTTAAAAAGAACAGACAGGAAAAGATAGCAGTCTATACTGGTTCCATTTGTTTTTAAATAGTAATATTATGCTAGCATTTGGTCAATATATTTTTTTAAATAAAAATGTTAGTTCATGTATTCTTAAACTTTGTATGCTTAATCTAAATCCTTCGAAAAATGGGATCTCATATTTGCCATCAAGCCAATGTAGGTGAGTCAACAAGTTTGAACTTGTTTTCGTGTGACTATGTTTGCCTGTTTTTACAGGGCATGGTATTGATCGGCCCGTTACCCCAGCTTTGGGATTGCTGTTCAAATAGTATTGTAGGTCATCGGCCCTTGCCTTTATTACGTCTAATAGTCGGCGAACGATATGGTGAGTTGAAGGATATATGAATTGGTAAGTCGGTCTTGTGGATGCTATCTCAAATATTTTTTATAGTTCTGGTGAAAGCGTAGCGATTCTGCTATTATAAAACGTCCTAATAGGCTTTTCATTTTAGGTATTGGATACAGGATCCAGACATATTATTTGTTTTCTAAAAACTTTCATTAAAATGAAACTTTATAAAATATTATTATTAACTTATTTATGTTTTTTTTTTTCAAAATCAACTTTTTAGACTGAACTAACAAAACAAAATCTTTTAACAGTTTCTTACAAATTGTTCCAGTAACATAAGAATGTTTATTTTAAAATTTTAATCCTGGTTTTCAAATGAAAGCTCAACCCGGAAATTTTATAAATTAGCACAAAATGTGGGTCTTATTTAATGTTTGTATAGTAAGCAAGGTAACGTACAGTTAACTACAGTTCAAAAACCTTTAATATCCGCATGAGTTTAGTTTCATTATCGAAGATATAATATTCTACAGCATAGTCATGAGTATGATAGGCCTGATAAATACCACATGGTGTTATGCCAACAAAAATCTATTCAAGTGGAATTAATGCTAATCTAAGGTGCTTTTTATATACTGTTCATATAAGTTGAAATATTTCATTCAAGGCGAAAGTGCTTACAGAGCTTACGTAGTTGCCATAAATGAATTAACTCATACGTAATGTCGTTAGTGTTGTACATTATTTTGCTATAACTGTTAGATCAATTCGCATTTTTATTACTGAAAGTGACATGTCAAAATTACAAATGGCGGGTAAAAAAGTTTGCAAAGACTTGAATGAAAACAAGTTTGAAATTAAAAAAAAAACATACTAGTTACTGTACACTAACAAAAATAACTTAAAAATATAGAATATCATTGCATACTAGTCAATCAACGAAAAATTAAAGTGAGATAGTTTATTTTGAAAATTTACTTTATTTATGGGATTTTAGGGAATTAAAGTTCGGTATATAGCAGAAACCAAAATAACATAAATTTATATTTTTCTTTTCTTCTGACTTATCGTTGTTTTCACAGCTTCACAAGACGAGCGCAGATTACCTTAAAGATTCCATATTTTGATCAAATCACTTTCAGTATGAAGATGCGACTTGATTAATAATAAAGTAGTTGTTAACAACGGAACAATCTGATTGTTACACATTTTTGGAACATTTTATGCACTTTTTTATATATTTGTACATCCAAACGTTTTTGTACGGAAGTGTTGTTGTGAAAAGTAGAAATTTATCAATATAACTTGTACTCGTTTGCTAAAATATTATTACTATAATGTTATTTAGTGCCTATATTTGTAGTGGTCTCATGAATTCCGTTAAGTTTAAGTGTCAATGGGAGCAGTTAAATTGTAAAAAAGAGGAACTAATTAATCCGATTTATGAAAATTATTTTTCACTTTGGCACTATGTCAAAAAGAAATTGTTAATAATAAATTTGTCAAAATTACAGTAAATATCAAAATTGTACCTTAATATTCTGAGCTTTTAGAATAACAATACTAATACTAAACAGGAATGTTAAGAATCTGCGAAATTGTCCTCAATTTTCTTATTCAAACAATGGTTTATATTAATCACATACCTATTGCTGGGGATTAAAGTATTCTTGAAATATTTTCATGTAGCAACATGTAATTTATCGTATTTTTTTCCTGTAATCATATTTCAGCAGATTATTGACAGTTCACTTCTATGGAAATGGAATTCACCTTTGATGTTGTGTATTAATTTAAATATGTGAAGCTAAAAAATGGAAGAGTATCCAGTATACGGACGATTTGTTGTGTTTATTCCTATTTTATACTTATTGTGATTTTTAAGATAATTTTAATGTTGTGTTTTAATATGGCAGAATGTTCGACAGCGAGATTTACTTTGAATAGCGTTAAATTCATGTGAAAATATAAAGGTTATTATCACAGATTTCCCAATACAGGAGATGGGGCAAGCCGCATTTTTAAGTGCGACAAATGTAAGCTCAACGAGCATACACTGGCTGCCAGTTTACGCTCTGTGAGACGAGTCAAGACGCACGAATATTAGAAGAAATTACCGTTTTTTCCCAAAATGCCATCCTGTGCAATTGTAACATGCCATCATCGCAATGAATCAGTAAATTTACCAAGAAATATAATAACTTTTCACAGGTAAGAACCGAAAAGAAATTGCGACACTGGGACTGCCTATAAACTTGGCGGCTTGTCCAGTCTAATTGTAAATTCGGATGTCTGTGGATATTATACTGAAAATTTGGAGATATCTGTATATGATTATTATTTCGTTATGGTTCTTGTTTTATAGTCGTATATTTTTTTACATCTACTTTTTACATATTATTTTAAATGATAATATAGGAGGTTTTTCTGCAAGCGAGTGTAAGTAATATTCTAACGATATTGCAATCTAGTACGGGATCCATTTTTAAATAATAACCTTGCTTTCTAAAGTAGTTAAAACTAACAATCTTCATTTCTTACGCTTTTTTTTGACAAAAGCTACAATTCATAACTGTGGTACATAAACGAATTTTTTTATTAGGAAAAATGAATCGTTTGACCCTGCAACGTAATCTCGTATCCAGATTACCAAAAACGAGGACAAAACACACATTTATCCTGTTTACAAACTTCCACAAGGCCAAGGAACGTCCACGACAGACTCTGAATTATAAGGGCTGATAAGGGTGACTTAACGACCAGGAACCTCGGACTTCCTGATAGGCGCACGTCTACCTGATATCATTTTGCTATGTAAATAAAGCCCGTATTTACTATGTAAAAAGCTCTTAGTTGACTTGGTTTGCAGTTTTTTATGTAAATAAAATATCTGCGCTTTTTTTCTTACAAACGTTGTTTCTTATTATGAACCTTATAAACTTCACATGTTTATTGCATTAATACTTTGTTAGGTAGTTATTAGCAAAGAAAAGGAAGCGTTTATTCCTTTTATTTTTCATTTTGATGTAGAAAATTACTGATAAACAAGGTTGTGAATATCATTTTACGTCCTCAATCTGTTTTGTGATTTCTTATAGAAAATACCGAGAAATCCCCTCTACTGGATTGCTTTTTCGTTATAAATATATAATATATAAAGTACGTAAATCATGAGCTTTGTAATTAATTGATAGATAGCTTTTTATACTAGCGATGTAATGGTAAACGATTTGTTTTAATTAACTACATACCTAACTGCGTACCAAATTAGGCATTACCAATCACTAACAATGATGGACACAGTTCAGAATCGTTTAAAAAAACAACATTGGAATAACTCAAATGAACCTTATTCAAGTACGATTAAAGCCAGAAATAAATCGAGTTATTCGAAATAATGTTTTAATTTGATAAAGGATTGCTTGCGTGATATCTAAATGATACATGTAAAAATAGTAATAAGTACTATTAATATCCTGGCTGTCATCGATTTGGATACATTGATACATGAAAGGTCTTAGGAAACAATAATTTATTTATCAAGTCTTTCGTTGCTAAAATGAGATGGCGCCAATTGCCTACTTATGGGCAATATAGGAGCAGTTATTGGTCATAATTTCAATTGTAAATACCTAGAGACCGGCCATCCTGACACTTACAAATGAAATACACTTTCTGCTGTATCACATAAGACAAGGCGATGAGATTAGTAAATTCTACCCAAAAGAGACAATGTACCTATAGGTAAACTAAACCGTTATGAAAACTATGAAACTGGTTCGCATCTTGTAATAATTACCTAATAACCTTTCACGTATATGTTAACAAGTTTATTTACATTATTGTTATTATTTGGGCATCATTAGTTATTAGATCAAAAAAAAAGTTCTGCAGTTTATGTGAAGAAAAAAAACGATGATTTGAATAATTACTTATTTAAGTTGACATTGTATACCTACTTAGTTTTATTTACTTTCTTTATAGTTTTTAAGCATTTTATATAAAATACATTATTATTATACTTTCCCGCTGACGCGTATAATTTGTGTCATAAATTTAATTTTTATTACGATACTAACAAAGAACTATTGTAAATAAGATAATCGTAGAACATGTTTCGTGTTATTTTAAAATATAGCGAAGAACAAAAACAATGTATTAAAATAACCTAACATTTATGTCATGTTTAGGTACTAATTTGTTTTTGTTGTCATATCATCATTAGTTTATAAGTGGAAAACATTTGTTGTGCATTGTTATTAATTAAAAGGCATTCCAACAAACGTTTTTGTAATAAAAATATTTCTAGTAACAGTGATGTGAGTATAAGACTGTGAAAATGGTAAAATTTTTGGTGAGAAATTAATTTTGTTTTATGTCGGTAAAATGAAAGGAAATAAACATTTTGCAGTACTGGAGATTTGTTTTATTTATTTATTTTAAATTTAGGTGCCTAGTCATAAACTAAATAAAAATATTTAAAACCATCAGTGAAAAGTAGTAAAGTATATAACGACTGGTCTCAACCGTGCACTTTGCGCGTCGTGAGTCTTCAACCAGGCAGACAAGGACATATTTGAATCTATCATTTCCAAACTAACGATTATTGTAAATAGTATTGATGTGAAAAGTGTAGTGAAGTATAAATAACTCAAATGAACCTTATTCAAGTACGATTAAAGCCAGAAATAAATCGAGTTATTCGAAATAATGTTTTAATTTGATGAAGGATTGCTTTAATTAATTATTTAATTTTTAATTATTCATCTCACTTGCGCGGCTAACTGTTGTATTAATTGTATTAATCATTGCCAAAGAAAACATAACGCTCAGACCACTCCATCGTCATGATGTAATTTTGCTCTTAATCCGGGTTCGTAGATTTAAATCTCACGAAGACCACACATTCAAAACCAATTGGATCGATCCTTACCAGTTTGATTAGGACATTGAAGTTTGAATGACCTTATTATCTGATTAAAAATCTTATTGATAATATATAACTTTGTTAACGTTAATAAGAATGAAATAAAATAACAGACAGTTAAAATAAGTGATTTTATTTAATGTAACTCCATCTATTTTCAAGCATTATTGGCGTTAACATAATCGTATAATAATAACTACACAACAAATATATTTATATATTTATCTCTATCAGCCAAAAATACAAAACTTTGGTTTCTAGCTTATTATGTTATATTTTAACTTATTTTATTCAATTTTCCACTATACAATTTACTTACGTTGAGTATTGCTTGTGAATTTCAAATTATGACGCTGTATATTACAAATTTTGATAACAAATAGAGTCCAGTTGTTACAGTAAAGACTAGACCAGCAATTGCAAGCATGAATTAACTAATAGTTATAATTAAAGGGAACTAGATACGACAACACTCGATATTATCACATTCAATCATCCAGGATGAATATATTTACACATCACACATTCCAAAACTTAAGGCACACAATAAAAGCGGGCTTCAAGCCTACCAACCAGGACGCAAATATTTACAGAGTTGGCCCCCAAAATAATGATGTATCGTAAACAAAGATAACTCTCCTAACACCTACATCACACGTTATTCATAAGTTTTAATATTTAAATACATGAATATATTATTATCTCTAGAGCCTCTGACAGTCTTTACGTAAAATATTGCTTCACAATCACAACACTGATTTGGATGTAAAAAATTTGGACACTTTACACGAAAATAGATGTAAATAATCAAATTTTATTATTATTGTGTGACAGAGATCATAGCACATAGGTAATATAATCATTTCCTAATAAACATTTTAAAATTTTATCAACTCTTCAATATTCGTACTTATATCACAATATCATCTATGTACATTTAATATATAAGATAAAATAGTAGAATATCTACCTTCAATATTAAAAATAGAGCCCAGGTCACTTTTCAATCAAAAATATATATTTAAATAGCATCTAACATATATGTAAAATTTATTTGAAAATCAAGACTCATTTGCAACTTTGAGTTGTAAGAACTTGATGGTAGCCACTAGCAACGTCTAATTAGTTATATATTGAAAAGTATTACTTAGGGCTTAGTTTTCACTCCGGGACAACCGGCGAAGTAAGGATCACGCTTTCTTCTTGCCTTTGGAATTATCTTCAGTGAAGATTTCTTTGAATTCATTAAGGAGGATTTCGACCACGTTGTTTTGCTGGATGCAATCGATGGCGATGTTGTGGGCTTGTTCCGCTGGCGCCCAGAGGAGAGTCGGCCCAAACACTATGGCTAGGTTTGCTGTGTGCATCCTGTTTCGTTCGCTGTGTTTTGTGACTCTGAAAATAATACAATTTGGTAAGTACATAATACTCATATGTATAGGTGTTTAAGAGTGTTATACAAAAAAGGTCATAAAGGACATTATTATAAATATCATAATAATCTTACCGTAATAGATGTTCCAGTAGGTATTTGAGGGTATCTCTGTTGCACTGTGGCAGAGCTTGAACTATATCTCGAAATTCTTTGATCTTCGCTTCTCTTGGCTTTATTGCTGTGAAAACAGAAAATTTTTTGTTAGTCACATTTCTTTATAATTTTGGGTAAGTAACCGATGGACCGACGACTTGCGAAAGGTCGCTGTGGAGGCTGGATGAAAAGCGGACCGGGATATCTGGCGCAAAATGGGGAGATCTATGTCCAGCAGTGGACTGCGATAGGTTGAATAGGAACCATATATTAGCCTAAGTTTCTGTCTGAGTGACTGAGAAGTCTGAGTGTTAGTTTACATTATTTAGCTCAAAGCGCGTGTGTATGGTGTCATGGGTTCGAACCCAAGGGAAGAACACATAGTGGAAGACATTGCATGCTGAATCACCTGACTATAAAAAGTAGGGCACATCCATGCTTTGGATTGGAGGCATCAACGTCCACCAACTTGCATTGAAATGTTTTTGGACGTCGGTTCTATGAAGTGTGTGCTGGTATCACTCCGGTAGAGCTTACTGCTGGTATCACGCCTGTATTGCATCTTCCATAATTCACAAGATGATGGTTCCGCCATCTTGTGAAGTGTGGGTCCCAAAGGAACAGTTGAGACCTCTACAGCCTTTTACTAATTTAAATATTTCATCTTACGAAGTGAACAGAGCGGTCAGAACGCTCATCTGATTGTAAGTGATACGCCTGGCCATGACAGAGCGGCATTGAAGTAGACCAATAACTGATAAACAGTCATTATTCTCCATCAATGCCGCACTGCGCCCGTCACCCGAGACAACAGATGTTAGGTTAGGTCTTTTACCCGGTAATTTCACTTATTTACTTTATTCTAGTATTTAGTATATTTATACTGCTAGTAAATACTAAATAGTAAATTTATACTTCTAGTATTTAGTATATTTATACTGCTAGTAAATACTAAATAGTAAATTTATACTTCTAGTATTTAGTAAATTAATACTTCTAGAATTTACTAAATTTATACTTACAGCAAGCAGCAAGAACTCTGTCAAACATGGTGCAAGGGATCAGCGGTTCCTTGAGCTCCCTGAAGAACAGCTTCAGGGAACCCGTCAGAACGTGGATATCCGGGCTGTTCTTTATAACTTTTATATTGTTCTGGTCGATCTGCAAACAAACAATGTGAATCATGAGACTTGGTTGATAAAACCATTTACATTAATAAATCACATAATTGGTCTTAACACAGCACCATTTATTGTTAACTTAAGGAAGTAGATTAAATAATGGGCTCTGGACAGCGGATAAAACTATTTATTTTTCAATAGTTTGTTTTTGTACATAATACAAAGAGACATACAGATTTATAAGTAAGTACATATTATTTATATTTTACGTTGTCTCCTTATTATATACTAACTAAAAAAATCGATACATTTTCAAAAGTACCTATAAAAATCTCCCGGGGTTGAAGGAATTATTTTCGTCACAAATTAGACGGCGAAAATAATTGCACATTGTATGCTACTCATCCCTTACTCAGAATAAGTAGCATAAAATGAGTGACGGTTGCTTCTTACTATGAGGTAGGCTGTCTGTTTCATTGCTAACTTTATAGCACAGTTGGTTACGGCCTAATCTCCCCATGATTTCTTGGTCGCCAAGTTATGTGCCCTGAGGTGGGAGGTTATATGCTAATGATGACGAATATTTTTTGGCTGTCCTTAAGTGTCAAGACGCTCACCTGATGGTAAGTGACAAGCCTGACCATGACAGAGTGGTATTGATGGAGACTAACAACTGATACACAGTTATTATCCCCATCAATGCCGCACTGCACCCGTAACCTGAGCCGACAGATGTTAGGTCTGCACCCGGTAGTTTTACTAGCTACTCGTACAGTGCCCTCACCCCGAAATGGAGAAGTGCAAAACACTCATATTTCCCGGGTCGACATCTGGCACTGCGGTGGTACCTGTCTAGACGACACAGTACCGAGTCTTAGACTTGACGACCCATTTAGTGTTGCGGTTGAGACGTTGATTGCAACACCAAGGGTTCGATCCCCGGCCAGTACAAACATTTATGTGCATGAACATGTCTGTTTGTAATGGTCTGGGTGTTTTCTATATATAATATGTATGAATTTACAAAAAAAAGGTATGTATGTTTATCCGTTGTTAAGTCACTATAATACACATAAACGCTTAACTTGGGGCTAGATGGCGCTGTGTGAATGTCAGTGGATATTTATTGATTATTTATTCCACATAGTCAAAAAATCTCTACCTCCAGCCGGATCTTCTGGACCTGGCTAAGATTACCGCTGGCCCGGTACAGGCCATCGGTGCACATGTTCTCTTCACTGCTCTCGATTTCCGTCACACAAGCCACCACAAACTCCGGCACCCTGGTACCAGTGGCCGGGCACACCTCCTCCAGTTTGCGCCCGAATACCGGCTCGTCTGTAATCGGAAACACATGTAATAGTTTTTATATGAAGTACTATATGTGGCATCATAAATGTTTTACAAATATAAGTAAGATAAAGTACTAATTGTATGAGATAAAAGTAAAAGAACTCACAATGTTTAGTATATATTTTTATAACCCATTTATTAACCGCCAATAATTCAAAAACTATCGAAATTCTGTTATATTCATTATTCGATAACTGCTGTTTAAGGGTTATACGAGATATAGAATACTATGTGTATGCAATAATGTTTGAAAGAAAAAGTCGGTTTACATTACATAGTATTAAATATAATTTATAGATGTAGAAAGAGAGAAGCGATTTCAATTTGAAAACAAATTCATATACATTTGCATTTTAGTCATTTTGAAGGAACATAATTAATAATATGTACAGGTAATATATATAAATGAATGTGTATATATGTAAGAAAATATCATTAATCTAATACGCTTTTTACAAAACATTCAACTGGGTATCTATACTAATACATAAAGCTGAAGAGTTTGTTTGTTTGTTTGAACGCGCTAATCTCAGGAACTACTAGTTCGATTTGAAAAATTATTTCAGTGTTAGATAGCTCATTTATCGAGGAAGGCTATAGGCTATATATCACGCTATCATCACGCTACGAGTAATAGAAGCGGAGCAGCAATGAAGAATGTTTCAAAATCAGGGGTATTTTTTCATACTTGGAGCTTCCGCTGCGTACGCTGAGTAAACGGTTAAAGTTTCACAAAAGTCATGTATGAGAGTATTGTTCTCCTTTTAAAGGTCTACAAAAAGTCCGCGACAGCATATGTCTATCTTTTAAGGTTAGCTCACATAACATATTTTTTGCTAAAAAAATCTGAAATTGACCCCGAAACCTTTAAAGTTGGAGGGAGGGGAAATCCTATGTATAGTGATAAATGTAAGTACCGTGNACATAGTAATATAATCATTTCCTAATAAACATTTTAAAATTTTATCAACTCTTCAATATTCGTACTTATATCACAATATCATCTATGTACATTTAATATAAGATAAAATGTAGAATATCTACCTTCAATATTAAAAATAGAGCCCAGGTCACTTTCAATCAAAAATATATTTAAATAGCATCTAACATACATGTAAAATTTATTTGAAAATCAAGACTCATTTGCAACTTTGAGTTGTAAGAACTTGATGGTAGCCACTAGCAACGTCTAATTAGTTATATATTGAAAAGTATTACTTAGGGCTTAGTTTTCACTCCGGGACAACCGGCGAAGTAAGGATCACGCTTTCTTCTTGCCTTTGGAATTATCTTCAGTGAAGATTTCTTTGAATTCATTAAGGAGATTTCGACCACGTTGTTTTGCTGGATGCAATCGATGGCGATGTTGTGGCTTGTTCCGCTGGCGCCCAGAGGAGAGTCGGCCAAATACTATGGCTAGGTTTGCTGTGTGCATCCTGTTTCGTTCGCTGTGTTTTGTGACTCTGAAAATAATACAATTTGGTAAGTACATAATACTCATATGTATAGGTGTTTAAGAGTGTTATACAAAAAAGGTCATAAAGGACATTATTATAAATATCATAATAATCTTACCGTAATAGATGTTCCAGTAGGTATTTGAGGGTATCTCTGTTGCACTGTGGCAGAGCTTGAACTAATCTCGAAATTCTTTGATCTTCGCTTCTCTTGGCTTATTGCTGTGAAAACAGAAAATTTTTTGTTAGTCACATTTCTTTATAATTTTGGGTAAGTAACCGATGGACCGACGACTTGCGAAAGGTCGCTGGTGGAGGCTGGATGAGAAAAGCGGAGGACCGGGATATCTGGCGCAAAATGGGGGAGACCTATGTCCAGCAGTGGACTGCGATAGGTTGAATAGGAACCATATATTAGCCTAAGTTTCTGTCTGAGTGACTGAGAAGTCTGAGTGTTAGTTTACATTATTTAGCTCAAAGCGCGTGTGTATGGTGTCATGGGTTCGAACCCAAGGTAAGAACACATAGTGGAAGACACTGCATGCTGAATCACCTGACTAAAAAAGTAGGGCACATCCATGCTTTGGATTGGAGCATCAACGTCCACCAACTTGCATTGAAATGTTTTTGGACGTCGGTTCTATGAAGTGTGTGCTGGTATCACTCCGGTAGAGCTTACTGCTGGTATCACGCCTGTATTGCATCTTCCATAATTCACAAGATGATGGTTCCGCCATCTTGTGAAGTGTGGGTCCCAAAGGAATAGTTGAGACCTCTACAGCCTTTTACTAATTTAAATATTTCATCTTACGAAGTGAACAGAGCGGTCAGAACGCTCATCTGATTGTAAGTGATACGCCTGGCCATGACAGAGCGGCATTGAAGTAGACCAATAACTGATAAACAGTCATTATTCTCCATCAATGCCGCACTGCGCCCGTCACCCGAGACAACAGATGTTAGGTTAGGTCTTTTACCCGGTAATTTCACTTATTTACTTTATTCTAGTATTTAGTATATTTATACTGCTAGTAAATACTAAATAGTAAATTTATACTTCTAGTATTTAGTATATTTATACTGCTAGTAAATACTAAATAGTAAATTTATACTTCTAGTATTTAGTAAATTAATACTTCTAGAATTTACTAAATTTATACTTACAGCAAGCAGCAAGAACTCTGTCAAACATGGTGCAAGGGATCAGCGGTTCCTTGAGCTCCCTGAAGAACAGCTTCAGGGAACCCGTCAGAACGTGGATATCCGGGCTGTTCTTTATAACTTTTATATTGTTCTGGTCGATCTGCAAACAAACAATGTGAATCATGAGACTTGGTTGATAAAACCATTTACATTAATAAATCACATAATTGGTCTTAACACAGCACCATTTATTGTTAACTTAAGGAAGTAGATTAAATAATGGGCTCTGGACAGCGGATAAAACTATTTATTTTTCAATAGTTTGTTTTTGTACATAATACAAAGAGACATACAGATTTATAAGTAAGTACATATTATTTATATTTTACGTTGTCTCCTTTATTATTACTAACTAAAAAAATCGATACATTTTCAAAAGTACCTATAAAAATCTCCCGGGGTTGAAGGAATTATTTTCGTCACAAATTAGACGGCGAAAATAATTGCACATTGTATGCTACTCATCCCTTACTCAGAATAAGTAGCATAAAATGAGTGACGGTTGCTTCTTACTATGAGGTAGGCTGTCTGTTTCATTGCTAACTTTATAGCACAGTTGGTTACGGCCTAATCTCCCCATGATTTCTTGGTCGCCAAGTTATGTGCCCTGAGGTGGGAGGTTATATGCTAATGATGACGAATATTTTTTTGGCTGTCCTAAAGTGTCAAGACGCTCACCTGATGGTAAGTGACAAGCCTGACCATGACAGAGTGGTATTGATGGAGACTAACAACTGATACACAGTTATTATCCCCATCAATGCCGCACTGCACCCATAATCTGAGCCGACAGATGTTAGGTCTGCACCCGGTAGTTTTACTAGCTACTCGTACAGTGCCCTCACCCCGAAATGGAGAAGTGCAAAACACTCATATTTCCCGGGTCGACATCTGGCACTGCGGTGGTACCTGTCTAGACGACACAGTACCGAGTCTTAGACTTGACGACCCATTTAGTGTTGCGGTTGAGACGTTGATTGCAACACCAAGGGTTCGATCCCCGGCCAGTACAAACATTTATGTGCATGAACATGTCTGTTTGTAATGGTCTGGGTGTTTTCTATATATAATATGTATGAATTTACAAAAAAAAGGTATGTATGTTTATCCGTTGTTAAGTCACTATAATACACATAAACGCTTAACTTGGGGCTAGATGGCGCTGTGTGAATGTCAGTGGATATTTATTGATTATTTATTCCACATAGGCAAAAAATCTCTACCTCCAGCCGGATCTTCTGGACCTGGCTAAGATTACCGCTGGCCCGGTACAGGCCATCGGTGCACATGTTCTCTTCACTGCTCTCGATTTCCGTCACACAAGCCACCACAAACTCCGGCACCCTGGTACCAGTGGCCGGGCACACCTCCTCCAGTTTGCGCCCGAATACCGGCTCGTCTGTAATCGGAAACACATGTAATAGTTTTTATATGAAGTACTATATGTGGCATCATAAATGTTTTACAAATATAAGTAAGATAAAGTACTAATTGTATGAGATAGAAACCAAAAATAAAAGAACTCACAATGTAGGTATATATTTTTATAACCCATTTATTAACCGCCAATAATTCAAAAACTTTCGAAATTCTGTTATATTCATTATTCGATAACTGCTGTTTAAGGGTTATACGAGATATAGAATACTATGTGTATGCAATAATGTTTGAAAGAAAAAGTCGGTTACATTACATAGTATTAAATATAATTTATAGATGCAGAAAGAAAGAGAAGCGATTTCAATTTGAAAACAAATTCATATATACATTTGCATTTTAGTCATTTTGAAGGAACATAATTAATAATATGTACAGGTAATATATATAAATGAATGTGTATATATGTAAGAAAATATCATTAATCTAATACGCTTTTTACAAAACATTCAACTGGGTATCTATACTAATATATAAAGCTGAAGAGTTTGTTTGTTTGTTTGAACGCGCTAATCTCAGGAACTACTAGTTCGATTTGAAAAATTATTTCAGTGTTAGATAGCTCATTTATCGAGGAAGGCTATAGGCTATATATCATCACGCTACGAGTAATAGAAGCGGAGCAGCAATGAAGAATGTTTCAAAATCAGGGGTATTTTTTCATACTTGGAGCTTCCGCTGCGTACGCTGAGTAAACGGTTAAAGTTTCACAAAAGTCATGTATGAGAGTATTGTTCTCCTTTTAAAGGTCTACAAAAAGTCCGCGACAGCATATGTCTATCTTTTAAGGTTAGCTCACAATAACATATTTTTTGCTAAAAAAAATCTGAAATTGACCCCGAAACCTTTAAAGTTGGAGGGAGGGGAAATCCTATGTATAGTGATAAATGTAAGTACCGTGTTATCCCGAATTTAATGCGAGCGAAGCCGCGACACAATTATGATTACAGATGGTGACACTTGCCAAGTATCGCTAACTATAGACTTTCTATTTGTTTGGTATTTCTATTGGATAGTAAATTGTAACATATGGAGCCGATAAATAAATTTAAAAACAACTTATTCCATATAAATATTGAAAGGTTTAGGATTGACCCAGAGATGTCAGACATTTTGCATCGAGTATCTATAAAATAAATTTACCTAAAGATGAGGACCTGTAAGGCACTTTAAATCTTTCGTCAGGACAACTCACTTAAGATGACGTCATTAACATTCATAAAGGGTTACATTCGTTTAGCCATGTAGCGTACGAAGGTACCTATATGCCTTGGCACTGGACTTTTTTAACCAATTGTATAAAACTTATTTTACATATTGGTTTCTTACCTATCGCGTCTAATACCTAATAGTACTTACCATGAATTAGAACAAATAAGCAAATTAGACTTAATTATATTATTTTAGTATTAAAACTAATAAATACAAACTTAAAAAATAATTATACAAACCATGCGGCTAAAATACCAGGTTCCACACTACTTAAAGCTACTGTTAAAAAAACTCGTTTAGTAAATATGGTACAGTATAATCTTTAAACAAATGTTAATATAACTTTATTTGAATAACAGCTTTTACGAACAGAATATCTTATGAACCAAACAGAAATCTTGAAAAAAATAAATCATTTAATAACTTCATAAGATTTTCTTATAATTTTATTTTAAATTTCATATAAGGAAGGGTCACGTCAATAGTTCTATATATGAAACATAAATTTCTTATTTAATATTTATACAACCATCCACCGTTATTAAGAAAATACCGTAGAGCCAATTTCTACTAACTATTTTTTTAGGAATTAAACACTATTTTAGGAAAATAAAACACCAAAAATGTCATATAAATATTTTATACATGCAAGTGAAAATCACACATCATAATTACAAAACTTGCACGCATTTCTACACTAATAAGGTTAAAAATTAAAAACAAAAAAAAAGGAATCAGTTTTTACAGAACTCCTTGTCAGTTTCAACTAAAAATAGCCCACCCACCTTGAAATAGTTTGTGTATCCAAAACTGGTTTATACATTCTATCCAAACCACACTGCATCTACAGCAAAGCATGTATTAAAGCAGAATAACCTTAAAACTCCACTAAAAGCCACTCAAAATGATGTGCAAAACCAACAACTTGTGCATCACGCAACATATTCAGATCGCACCTTTGTAAATTCCTTTGTTCACCAGTACGTCCATTGCGGGCCTTTTGGGGAAAAACTTCCTCAGTATGCTTCGCACATGCGATTTCTGTATAGACGCCTCTGTCGAATCGCTGAGGTCTTCGTTGCTGCTACCGCCAGCTGAAAAAACACACAAACTTTTACATGGAAATGAAGTGAGAGACGGAGAAGCTTAAGCGATAGATATTAAAGCTAAGATTAAAGAGACATGTGAAGTTTACACCCCAACCGAGGAAGTTATTGGAAGAGATAAGTATGTTATAGAATATTAAAGTTAGTTTTGTTTTATGACAGAAGATTTCAAGAAACTTGGTTTAATAACCAATACATAAATATGTAATATAAGATCATTTAAACTTAATACAGATTGTTAATATAGTTACTTAACTTAATGCTCAACAATTTGGTTTTCTTACTTACATTAACACGGAAAAGAAGGAATATAAGAATAGAAATATGAAATTGTAATATAAGGTTTAATTGTAATGTTTAACCAGTCACCGCTTAAGTCATTAAAATACAAATGGCGAATAAGATTAGGGTTTAAATATCATATAAAAATAACAAAGATAGAAAACAAGACCACAGAAACTGACCACCTTTAACATAAACAAAAGACGTTTACGTGCCAAAGTCAAAACAAAAGTCCGTTTATAGAACAAACACAATAATGTTACTAATAAAGAAATTCATTCGCAATTTACCTTCGTTGCATCACTCACAGATGCTAAAACTGGTGATTTTTTTTGGCATTTGCGAAGAAACAGCCTACAAAGAGGTAAACTCCATGATGGAATATTAAAAAGTAGTCAAACCAACGAAACTGCAATACACTTGGAGATAAGTATTTGATAGCTTATCAAATGTCGATAAAAACTTGTATCGATGTTTACTATTTCTAATACGAATATGTACAGTCGACAGCGCATCCGACTATTTCCAGGATAAGTTGACGACGTATTGGAAAGCATTCACGAAGAAATAGAGTTCAGGTTATACTGAACATATTATCAAGGCTTGTCATAGACTGTACCTCCGTATAAATGTATTGAACACTAAGTTTTGTGTTGTAAGAAGTTATGTAATTTACTATTCATCATTTTGTATATTTTTTACGTAATATTTTCTTTATCGCGACATCATTACAAGAATATGTTCGTATATTTATTTTTTCCGATTGGCTCATCGAAACATACCTAGTAAATTTTTGACTTTCAGATATTTGTTGTAAAAAACTCGACCTAGTTGTATGCCGATCATATTTCATCTCATTAACCGTGGATGGTTGTATTTTTTCCTTGTTTATTTACAATAAAACATACGGTGCACATGTTTCTGACTCAAATTGTGATGCGACCCGAATATGTCCTTTAGCTTTGAATAATTCTTCTCCGTCGGACTTTTCTTTGGTTTCGAATTTGGTTTGCTCATAGTCACTTTCAAATCGTAAACTAACAAACTTGCTTGTAATTCCATTTCAAAACACTATATTTTATCACGATTAGCACTTTCAAAGTTCAAAACAAATAAATCCATGCAGAATGAATCGTTTTTGCACATTATTAAAGCAAAACTGAACTTCTGAGGGAATGGTATCTAAGTGACGCATTATTATCAGATAAAAAGGACGCTTCAAAGTGTGGATTATGAATTAATCGATAATTGTAGATATTTTAGGTCCTATGTTGTGATAAATAACAATTAACGATCTTGATGACATTATTGTTTTACTTTGATATGTATTTAAAACGTATGCAGTTTTTACAGAATTCTTTTGTCGAGACAATGGACAAAAGTTAAGGGCATGACAAGAAGTCTGCCATGTAAGTAAGGCACCACACTAACGTTTTATTAAACCAGCAATACACAAATTATTTTTAAGTTCATTACACCTGTCAACGCCTGGCCGAAACCAGTTCAGAGCCTACTAAATTGAAAGATGGTGAATTGAATGCAGCTTTTCGCATTAACTCTATATGAATTGGAGGGTCTTTTCCCGATCACAGTTTTACTCTTTCATAAGGTGGCCGTTGTTTTTGCAGTACATTCAAAATATGTTTTTTTATCGCCATATATCTTCATTAAATATTAAGAGTATGTCTCTCTGTAATTAACAAAAACTTTAAACTCTTATAATGGTTTACAGTATATAATATGTTTATTTAATTTGTTTCTTTCAGCAGTGTTCCACAATGTTTGGTACTATTTAAAATCACAAGCTATTTATATATTTATTTTCATACTTTCAACCATCTGACATGTCGGGATAATTAAAACCTATACAATATCACCTTTACGCTTTTCAAACAATGAACAGGACTAACTCACTTTTCACATANAAGCGGAGGACCGGGATATCTGGCGCAAAATGGGGGAGACCTATGTCCAGCAGTGGACTGCGACATGTAAATGGATTTTGAAAAGGTCTTGAGTCAATTTGCCCAAAAACCCAACTTATTGCTCTCTTCGTTAGGAGTAGCTTAGTCTTTGAACCAGCGCGACTGATTGCAGACCCTTAATGTTAGTTTCTACAATGTTCTCAAGAGCATCAATCAAAACCAATTAAATATAGGACACCATGTACTTGGCTTGGTCTATTTGAATGTAGTTCAAGGCCTTGAATTGGACATGCCTTTGTTAGCTTATAAAATGAAACTATGCATTAGAACATGTTGACACGGTCTTCTTGTAGGAGATTCCGAACTGTTGTGGTAAAGACATTGTCAACAATTACTAAGTCGAATGCTAAATTAGCTTTGCTTGTGAAATACAGCAGCTACGTGCGAGAAGCTCCAATATTTTCAATACATATCATTTTGTCAAAAGATTTCATGATTTGTTTGTAAACATAATTACTTTTTTATGTTATGAGTGTACGGAATGGTCAGTGCGCTCACCTGATGGTAAGTGCCTGCATTATGACAGATTAAGTGTTGAAGAAAATTAATAACAGTAAGAAGTCATTATTTTCCAACAACATTGCTCTGCGCCCGTCACCCGAGACGACAGATGTTGGACTCTTAAATCAGGTTATTTTATAACACTACTATTATGGTGGCTCATTGATGTGGACTGTTGCCTTTCGATTTGGAGGCTATACGTTCAAATCCGCTACGTTTTAACTTAAAAAAAAACGAGGATCTCAGTTTGATCCGTTCGTATGTATGTATGTTTGTCCGCGATTATTAGAACTGCAGTAAATTAAAACATCATACGACCGAAAGTTCTAGAACCTTGCTTTGTCTGTAATTTGAATCCTGTCTGATACCTGCCATTACTTTTTGCCTTTTTATATATTTTGTTAGCATATTTGGTGTTATCATTTAGCGTATTATGATTATTATGGCTTGACATTTATTGAGGTGGTTCCAATTAGCGATCTTAGGTATTTGTTCAATAACTCTGTATTAAGACAACACTGATATTCTTATGTTCGGATTGTTATTATTTTCGACGATCCATTTGGTGTTGCGGTTGAGAGGTCGGCTGCACGAAGCTGCAACACAAAGGGTTCAGGTTCGATCCCGGGCAGTACAAACATTTGTGTCCATGAACATGTCTGTTTGTAACGGTCTGGGTGTTTTCTATGTATAAAATGTCACATAAAAAAAATGTATATAAGTGTATTTATCCGTTGTTTAGTACCCATAATACAGGCTTCACGCTTAACTTGACGCTAGATGGCGCTGTGTAAATGTCAGTGGATATTTATTATTTATGTATTTTATTTATTTTCACTCAGGTAAATCTTGTATGTATAAGATATGATAATTATTTCTAGTTTTATTTTTTGTACGTGAGTTTGGAAGTAGTTAATCTGTAATGGATTAATCGGTTTCATGTTTAAATCTTATTTGGCATTGTAGATCTCAAAGCCGTGTGTCATCAGACGAGCATCACTTATTACGTGAATTCTGGCACTAAGACAACAAAGATTATGTAGTATGACGGATTTGGCAATTAGTAACGACTTTGGTGGATAATGATACGGGTAAATTTGTTATTGAAGACGTGCATCTTGATAATGAAGATGAATTTAACGAATCCAGAAATCCGAAATGTCTGAACTTTAGAGATTTTCTAAATACGCAGAACCACAGATAAATAATATATATTATGTAGAACATAATAGGGATGATGCCTGACAGAACAACAGGGCTACTATTTCGACCTGGCAAATGCAAATTTCATACATTTTCCATGGCATTACAACACTAGGGGACAAAGTGTTAGATATCAACTTATAAGAGTTATAAGGCATTTGCTATGCCGAGTCCTAAGTTATATATTAAAGGATTCAATATGTAGATAATCCTTACGATAGTTTAAAGTTTAAGTATAATATATATGTCCAACTATAAAATCATAAAGAGCGGTTCAGATTTCTTTATTTCGTTAAAACCAGCTAACATCCTCATCAAGAAACTATCCGCTACCGCGCCGCGCCGGTACCGCGGGTATTACCGCGGGGCACAGCTGGTATTGAATAACTTGAACAGCTGTGTCATGTGTCTTTATGTAATAATTAAGATTCAAATCATCGAACATGCTACAGCTGTCATTACTTAATAATTTAGTAGTTCCGTAATGACAGTTTCCGATATGACTTCATTAGTGGTTTACATTGACCTTATTTTTATGTTGACAACTTATTATGTACTTTATTTGTATACCACAAACGAAGTTTGTTGCTACAATATAAATTGTACAACTGTCTAGGTTTTCAGAAAATTTAACAATGCCCGCTATATTACTACTAATATGAAAAACACGGAGCCTTATACAAAGTTAAAACCTTAAACCCCTATTATAACCTTATACCAAGTGAAATTGAGTTATGAAATGTTCTTTGATGCTGTAACGGTAATATTAAGATTACTTATCCAGAAAGAATGATATTAAAATACATAAAAAGAAGCAGTAATGCATCTGCATAACTGCTTCTGCGAGTATCTACTCAAAAACAACCCAATTGGGTTGTTATTTGTTGTTGTTGATATTTAAACGTCATTCCCTAATCTACTATATAGAGGAGATTACGGAATGACGTTTAATTATTTTCTCTCTTCGAAATATTGCATCGCTATTTTGCGTTCGCTATCCGGATATTCGGTCTTCCACGTTCATTATTCAGCAAATGTAATTATTGAATGTTCAATAATATAGCGTTATGATATCTGACGTCAAGTTGCTTCTAAAGTTTTCCTAAAATATTTCTTGCGTCATCACCAGTTGTCTGGTGCATTTCGTTGCATTGTTGGTTTTTCGTCAAGGTCAATGGTGTTGACTCTTTATTGTATCTGTGTTTGCGAATTCTGCTTACGTCTTTGATTTTTGAAGAATACCCTTTTTTTTCGGTAGGGTTTATCAAAAACTTGTTAACATTTTTTTCTTTATTGTTGCTATATTTTTTGTATAAATATGATTTTATGATGGATATTTGTGTATTCTTTGATAACATTATTTATAAATTTTTCCTTCAAACACTGTTGGTCCTACAAGCACTGCTGGACAAAAGTATATCCTGGTTACTTTTTCTTTTCGGAGATTTAGACTAAATAACTTTGATATAACAGAAAATTATATCAAAGTATATTATTATTAAGTAACTTTTAATCAGATAACGGGGGCTATTTAGATCGCGGTAATGAATACTATTAAGTTTATTCTTCTGACATTTTTAGGTCAATGTACATAATGGGCATATGTCAAATTTCCTACTTAACCTATGCCCGTTATTACAGATAAGTGGCAAAATTATCCTTAAGTTTGAACTGTGGTTTTCCTTTAACAGTAAAGCGTGGGAAATTCTAAATATAGGTGACCGTTCGTTCGCACTCACGTCGTATTTTAACAATATACTTATTCTTATTATAACCGAAGTCATGTCTCTAAAGTAAGGAAAACTATCAGGGGATCATAAGTGATATAGTAGGCTACACTAATGTCTGTTTTTAATTTCGACAAGGATAAACACGAAAGATATCGTACGGGTTTTGATGAAATTTAGTAGGATGCATTTGACCGCTGAGTGGTTTTAGAAAACTATTTTGAATAGAAAAATATTGGGATTCTTGGGGTGTCGAAATTTTAAGATGCCATCTGGATAATTTTATTAAGGTATTGACACTTTGATGAATGTGTGTTTATGAACGTTGTCTTTTTAACCGACTTCATGTTTTTTTAACCGAGTTCAGATAATCCTATATAATATAATAATAGTAAAGGCGGACAATTCAATAAATTTAAAATCATTGAGACAAAATATACCTACGTCAAGCGATCGATTTCGGCGACACTTTTTCTACTAAGATGGTACCTATATTTCACTAGATTGCGTTAATTACGATAGTCATTAGTATGCCTTTAAGTTGACAGGGGTTATTGACACATTGAAATACTTTTTCGTAGACTGCAACAAGCCAAGACGTAAAAATCATCCATCCATTTTAGAGATATAGCACAGAACACCTTCTGCCAGCAAAGTAATAAATGGGAAGTGTCGAAACAGATGCAACAGTCGGTTATTTGCTTCTGAATAAATTCTTCCAAGAATACAAATTGTTGAAAATTCCAGTTTTCCAATGCCTTCGTGACCAAACATTCAAGATGGTAAACATGATGCTCACGATTGTTTGTGCACTGACGAGGCATTACGTTTTACTGGCCGCAAGGATATGACTGGATCATTTGCATAATTTTAATCTGTTTGTTTAGCTCAGGCCGTTGCTTTACGATGAACATAATCTTCATTTGTACCCATGGCGATTACCAATTGCCTTGAAATTCTTTGTAAGAATTTTGTCATTATACCTTTTTCAATCGTTTCAGGGTGAAAATGGGCTTAAAGTATTCAAATTAAAAAATGTTTATGTTGGTACGGACCGCAAGGACGATCTGCTGAATCATCAAAATATTTAATAACATTGGAATTAGTCATAGTTTCATCCGTAACAGTATATATCGAATGTTATGAAGCAATATTACTCTAAATCACTTCAAGATAAAACCTTGATTTGTTATGGCAAAAATTTGCAACAGAAAATCAATTATTTGCACCACGAGTCACCAATACACGTGTTCTCACAGAAAATTCAATATCAATGATTCTTGGTTTTCCTAATTGTTTATAATCGTTGATAAGTCACAAGTTACAATCGATAACTGATGGCCGACACACAGATGAGTTCTGGAGTGGAGACCACGTCTTGGCAAGATAGGGAGATTGGACTATAACCACCACGCGGGCCTTTAGGGATTTTTGGGTGTTAAACACTTTTGTCCTAAGATTTTTTTTTACTATTAATATTATTATGTCAGTCAATATCATTTTTCTAGACAAAAAAAATCCAGACATTTACAGAGCTTGTAACATCTGTATGATAAAAAAACGCGTTTGTCGCAAAGATCACGAATCGACCTCGCGTTCACTTCCGTGTATAATTTTGCAAATGCATTCGATATTGCACAAATTTGCATTCACTGGCTCCGACGAGTTGCATCTCGCCAGGAAGCGACATATGCTGCAGTATGGACATTGCAAATGGCGGATGATATCGACACCAGATTGTGAAAGATGATGTTGACATATGAATTTTTACAATATGGCGTGTTTTTTCTTTTCTCCACCATCCGCAATAAAATACCAAACCTTATTTTTATAAAAGCGCTCCTTATTTTATATGTCGTTTCATTGATCGCTTTTGTTTATTTGCAATATTGTATTTTTAAATAAACTGAAACCAATAAATATTAGGTCAATTGATGATAGTGAGCAATGACGTCACATATCAATAATCTATACAAAATATATGGAAACGTTCCATTTTGACAGTTCATAAAAAGTACGTCAACGATAAGTGGTCAAATACTCTTTCTTGCGATGACATATCTGATTGCTGTGATTTCTGGTTTCTGTACGAATAAGGCTAGGCTATTTTTTGTAAAAATCTTTCATAGAACATGAGTATATTATTTGGCCGATGGCTATCACGATATATAACAATATAAATTGTTATTCCCAGATAAACTATTTTGTGAGGACTCATTTGAGACTCAACAACAGTCTTTGGAAATCTCTCACATACACACACACATTGAAACACCTTATTCACGTTAGGTAGAGGTGACATGAAATAGAGGAACTTTGCTACAACTTACGTGTTCTGCTTTTTTTTACAAATCGATTTGGTAACTTTTTTCAAGACCACTGTTTTTTTATGGACGACAGCTGTCAATAACTTAGTGGGCTGACTACTTAATTGATTATTGTTTAATAAAAAATCCAGCTGAGTCTCCCTAAGGTTATTCACCGGGTAGGGCCACTGAACCGAACACCCGGCAATACACAGTTACCCACCGTGTCTTTACTGTCCATTGACTATTATTTATTTATATGTTCGCTCAAATTATGGTAACATTTGATAACGATATTTTCTTTTTAAGAATGATGGACATCGATGCTTGACATTGTTTGCATGCCATTATTATTTTATTTACAAACAAAATAGTCATAAAAAATATCCTCTGGTTTTAAACGCTATTCACTCTTCTTGTTGTATAAGTAAAATAAAATTTAAGGAGTTACATGAGGGAATGGTAAGATTTTATTTAATAAATTATCTATTCATAATATCGTCTTAATTGTCCGATTATTTTTAAAATCATAAATGTTGGATAAAGTAAAAAAAAATAGTATGTCATTATAGAACGCCTATTTTTATTTTATTAAATTATATCCTATTTTTAACGACATCGGCTCCCAAGGCTGCCCGTAAAAAGAATACTGTTATCCACTGTAGGTCACTTGGTTCTTATGCATATGTAAATTAGATCGAATTTATACCCTCGTCACTTATGTTACTTGCATTTACCTAATGGGTTTATGTTTAGCTTGTTAGGCAGCCACGTGGGGTCTCACGTGACTTAGCGCAAGTGCATGCAATAGTCAATATGAAATGCATTTAGTCCGCTTGGACTTTCGATATTATGTTACGGACTTTTAATACTGGCCACTGCAAAGATTACCACTTTATAATCAGAAGACTTGTCTGTTACCTAACATTAACACTATAATTTTGAGGCTTAACATAATATACTAATTTATAATCATGTTTCAAAAATCGAATTAAATATATTTAAATTAATATATTGTCAATGTTATTCTATTTTCAAATATCATCTTCTTTCGCATTAACACGTGAAATTAACAATTAATATGTATACGTGTGGATTTCTTTGCGTGTTAAAGGGGATGGAGCAAGGAAGTCGAGATCGAGGCAGAAGCAAACAGTTAAATGAAAGGTGTTGTTTATAATGTAACTAAATATAATGCAAATAAATTAAATAAATCTAGTTCTGTGTTGCGCCACTTAATGGTAATACCACCACCACTACACTATGTTATTTAATGTTTAAGATTCTTATATTTGAGAAAAGTTTACGTGTTGTTTTTACGTAAATCGTGCTCTTTAGACAAAAAAAATGCTGCTTTTGTCTTAGTTAAACATTACATTAAATTGCCATTACTTCCAATATTTTCAATATTTTTTTTTATTGCAATAAATGTACAGGACGGTCTGGACTTTCACCTGATGGTAAGTGATACGCCAGACCATGATAGAACGGCATTAAAGGAGACTAACAACTTATCAGTTGTTAGTCTCCTGACAGTTATTATCCTCCATCAATGCCGCACTGCGCCCGTCACCCGAGACAACAGATGTTAGGTCTCTTATACCCGGTAATTTCACTAGCTACAGTGCCTTCATCCCGAAACACAAAAGTGCATAACACTCCTGTTTCACGGGATGATATCTGGCACTGCGGTGGTACCTACCTAGACGACTCAGTATCGAGTCTACCACCTAGTAAATTATTTCTTAGTAGTTTTAAATTGTTCTGTAATTATTACACAGAGCGTACGTATATTAGTGTTGTTAGTAACTAAATGGGACATTTAAAAATTGTCGTTTCGTCTGCAATGGTGGAGGCTTTCAATAAACTAAATCACTATTCATTACTTTACAATACATACAAACTATTGACGCACTGTCAAACAATTGGTGACGACAGAAGCTATGACTAGAGAGTGTATGGAGTTGTTTTTAAACAAATTTATCTATTTTTACGCAAACTGTTTTTTTTCGTCTAACAATACAAATGCTCTATGATGTTTGGTTTTGTCGCAGTCAAAGAGCTAGGTGGCTTATATTGTATAACGTAAACTCGGTATTTTTACGTTAGTTAGATAAGAATAAAACAGTATCAAACCAAACAACAATAAGTTATTTCCTAAATTTCAGATTTTAGTAACGTCTGTTATTTTTAAACATTATTTTTTTTTAAATAACAAATAACTGTGGAACTCTCTTCCGTCTAGTATTCGAGACAGCCCTAGTATTTCAATATTTAAAAAACGGGTCAAGGGGTTCTATCTTCCTAGCTGAAATTATTTTTAATTATGTATGTTATATATATATATATATATGAAAATTTCGTGTGTTTATATTTATATATCTATGTTAGTGCATGTATATATTTATATGTATGTGTATATATATATATATTTATGTATGAATGTGAGGTTTCAGGTAACAAACTTAGTTAAATATGTATTTATGTAATCTGCCTGTCTCAGTATGTTTTTTTTCCTGTTTAGGACTACTGGAAGAAATTCCATTCGGAATAAGCAGTACCTTTGTATTTCTTTTTCTCACTATATATTGTTCTGACTATTTTGTATGTGTGCATAAACAATAAATAAAAATATAACGCTCTTTTACTGTTAATACTATTACAATTCTAGGGAAAGTAAATCCCATTGCTTTAGATAAATTAATAATGCACCAATTTAACGCCACTCAACTTTAATTCGTGTGAAGGGGTACGCTTAACTGATCGTAAGATATACATCTGTCAAAAACGAAAGACTGTTGACAGTTATTATCACTGGCCAGAACAAACCCGCGGTCTACCCAAAGACAACAAAAAGGTCACGGTCAATGACTCGCGGGACATCTGTCCCCATACAAATATATCGAGTTACTATTACTAGCTACAGTGTCTTCTTTCTTAAAATACAGGAGATTTTGTACCTAAATTACCTAAATGAGAAGCGGCTGTTCGTCGCAGCTGGCCTTTTACAGCTTTACCGGGCATGTGGCGAGCGTAGACATCTCTAAGAAAGCACGGGATGATCTGACTCTGCTATACTTACCTACCTATACGACTTAGTATCGAACCTACCCCTGCTAAGGCTCCATGCATTATATACAAAATTATTTCTGGCTTCAATTTAGTACTAGTTACGTAACTTGCGTCACAACTTCATATGAATAAGACCTAACTTTAGTCTCTTCAAATGAGATCTTAGCCATTCACTGAAAGCAATCAGTACTTTATTCATAGCTGAAGAATACCTTAATAAATGTATGTGCAATCAGAAACTCACTTGTTGTCGTCTGGATCTAGATTCAGGCCATGTTTATGAAACCTTGTAAAATTAAATTTAATAGGACTTATACGATATTTGTTAAAAATATTAACTTGATGAGAAGTGCTTTATTTTGTGTCTATTTCTGCAGTCTAATTGCAGTCTGCAGTCTACTGTAGTTAGACAAAAACTTCAGTTTATCGAGCTGCGCGTTGTACTCTCCTCACTTCGATCTATTGAAGTCCACTGCTGGAGATAGGTCACACTCAGTTTGCGCCAGATTTCCTCTTTCCTCTGCTTTCATTATGCAGCCTTCACCTGCGACCTTTCGCAAGTCGGTCCATCGGGCCGCAGGGAGTCTTACGCTACGCTGCGACATACGTCACCCAATGCCACTTCACCTTGCTGATCCTGAGCGTTTAACGTTACGTTTGAAAGTTTTGAATTCTTTATTCCTTTCTTTACTTTGATTGATTTGTATCTTCGGAACTTTACCTTTACTTTACTTTTTTTAGACAAAATATTTTACTCTTTTAAGGTTTTTAGTTATATTTATTTGTGCCTATTGTCTATTCAACCTATCGCTGTCCACTGCTGGATCCAGGTCTCCCCCATTTTGCGCCAGATATCCCGGTCCTCTCATCCAGCCTCCACTAGCGACCTATATTTATTTGTGATATAAAGATAATGTTACGAATGAAATGTATGTTCCTTAACCCTTTGACCGCCAGAGACGCTTTAAAGCGTCACAAACAACAGATTTTCCATTGTGTCTGGACTCTTGGCGGTTAATGGGTTAACTGAACTAGGACAAGTACGAATGAGTGCCGCATGAAGAGCCGGCCTTAGCAATTCAGCGGTAGACGGTTGATAGGGGTCAAATGGAGTCATTGTAGGTGCACAAGAATCATCGAGCTCATTAGCCGAGCACGCATGGACTGCCCTCGTAGCCGTGATCGTTCATGACGCTCTCTCGAAATGTATATTTGTTTTACAATGACATTAACTGGCTGGAGCTTGACCGTGACTGACCTCACCTTTGTAGGGTTCTGTAGGATAACAATTATTGGACAATCATGGGACTTTTTTATGTGACAGGATGACCGTTCTGTTTGCGTGATGAATGATGACACACCTGTCCATAAAGGAAGCTAATAATTGTTAGCATATATTTCCCGTCAACACTGCAATTGTGATTTGAGACGACAGATGTCAAGTCTCTTTTACTCAGAAATATAAAATAAGTAATTAAAAGAACCCAAGAAACGATAATTGCCTGATATAAAGTACAGTTACTTTATATTTTTATTAAATTAAGATATAAAAGGATTTTCTACATAGTGGCCAAATTAAGGTCCGTATTCCAAAATGAAACTAAAGCGTTGATCTTACTTAAATATAGTAAGAAAGGTTTGCTATGTATCGTATATAGCGCTATCCTTTTCTTACTCAATTTAAGTAAAGTTTAACGTTGAGTCCCGTTATAGAATACGGGCCTTAGTGTTCATACTTTTGTTTGTTACGCAATACTTGCGTTTGTTGGTTAGTCGGATTCAGTTAAAGAACGGCAGATCCAGCTTCTATGATTGGATAACGACACTCATCATATCCATGTCACAGGTTAGCAACTATACTGTAATATCATTTTGAGAGTTGTAGGTACTATAATTAGCATTAAACATAATTATCAAATAGCAGTACATTAAGGAACCTAAAGTGGGTTAACATAGTCTAACATAAATGAAATACACACGAATATGTCGTGTAGTTGTCGAATATTGGACGGTAAAATGTTCACTGTGAAATGCCTATTTGTTTTAACACACACACATTTTGTGATTAACGGGCGATTTTATACACATTGTACACATGTTAAAAATAAATTATTGATAGTCCATTTGTGTAATGGTTTAGACGTCGGCTATTTCACCAAGAGTTCCAGGTTCTATACCCGGGCAGTACAAACATTTGTGTGCATGAACATGTCCGTTTGCATTGGTTTAGGTATTTCTATGCATATTATGTATGTATTATAAAAAACATTTATATTAGTATGTTCATCAGTTGTTTACTACCCATAATATAAGTTTCACGCTTAACTTGGGTCTAGATGGCGCTGTGCGAATGTCAGTGGATATTTATTAATTATTATATTGTGTTGATATTGCGGAACCTTTCGTATATTAAAGCGTTTCGCACTTGACCGGATTGGTGGGAGCAATCTGTCACGGTGTTCTTGTTACGAGGCGTGTTTCTGGATCATTGCCAACTGACAACATTGAGCGTCCATCAGTCTGTTGATGAGTTGACTTTATATTGTGTAAATAAATCAGTTTTTGTTTGTTATTATGTAATGATTAATGCTAGGAAACAGACAGATAGATAACATAATTTTTATAGATTTTACTCTTTTAACTTATTTATTTTTTATAGTAATTATACCAAAGTATTTTAAATAAAAGGTAACCTAAATATATGGTAAAAGATAAATTATATACAAAAATTTAAGAATATATTACAAATGATTTGTTTTATCAAGAAAATATATGTTAACATTTAGTAATCTCGTTAGGCCATGATGATGATATCAAGAAAATATAAGTTAGCTTTCTACTAATCCCGTTAGATAAATGCTATGCAAATGGTTGTAAAATGAACGAAAACATGTACGTTCTGTTTACATTTAAAGATATCTTACTTAAAAATCAAGTTTACTTTTAACAAGTTATAGTGAAAGTTTATATTTCGCGGGGTATTTCGCTTCAGAAGATTATTATGTAGGCAAACGCGTGGCTCGTAGTTACGTTTGTTCTCCAAGAGCTTACAGCAGGCCGATCGCATATATTTTGACAGATATACCGTGACTACATTTGGACCGAAATACTATTTGGTCTCTCATATCGCGCTAATCATTTGACAGCTAGTTCAGACGAAATTGAAACTTATTCTTATGGTAATACCGAATATGTCTACAGGATCGGAACGATATCGTTACTTCACCCATATTATAATCGAAACGTTTCGTTTTAAAATTATTGTTGCTGTGTTCAGCAGTGGCCGTTGTGTGGTTGACATGATGAAACATTTCTCCACTCAAATGAATACAAACATTTTGCAATTTCAATTACCAGACATATGTAATTGACCAGATGTTTCAGTATATATGTATTATATAGATAGTTACTATACTTTTTAGTGAACACGTTGTTTGAACAACTTTAGTTAACCCGGTGTGGCCTGAAACGCTATTTGTGAAGCCAGTTGCCGTGGATACAGGTGGCCAACAATGGAGTTTCGTTTTTGGGTCATGAAAAACAAACGGATTTTAATGAGTTGTATAAACAGTTAACCTCAAAAGCCTAAAAGTGGAAGAATAATATGACGATGATGATGATTAACAAGTATGATAGATCTAGATCAAGTTTAAATATTATCTCTCTTTCAACCTATTGCAGTCCACAGCTGGACATAGGTCTCCCCCATTTTGCGCCAGACATCCCGGTCCTCCGCCTTTCTCATCCAGCTTCCACCAGCGACCTTTCGCAAGTCGTCGGTCCATCGGGCCGGAGGGCGTCCTACGCTACGCTTGCCAAGACGCGGTCTCCACTCCAGAACTCGTCTGCTCCAACGGCCATCGGTTCTGCGACATACGTGACCAGCCCACTGCCACTTCAACTTGCTGATCCGGCGGGCTATGTCGGTAACTTTAGTTCTCTTACGAATTAAATCATTTCTAATCTTATCCCTATGAGAGACTCCAAGCATAGCTCGCTCATTGCGCGTTGAGTGACTTTGAACTTGTGAACCAATCCCGCAGTCAGTGTCCATGTCTCAGCTGCGTATGTTAGTACGGGTCCTACCCGGCTTCAAAGACTTTCGTCTTTAAGCATTGCGGAATAGTTGACGTTAGGACATGACGTAGCTTACCGAATGCCGCCCAGCCCAATAAATATTATATTGCCGATGTAATAAAAATATCAATTACATTAACGGCCAATAACTATTTATATAATCTAAGCAATACCTTACCAATTTTGCATTCAAATGTGGGTTTTTCTATAGCACTGCTATGGCTTTACCTTGTTTATCTTTGCAACTTTATGTGGTACTAGCTCTGCCCCGTGGTAGTACCTGCGATATAAGATATTCCCAGCTGCAATGATTTTCTGTATATATAAAGGTACGCCATCAGTGCCTCAAAAACGAACCGCCAAAGAGAATACAGTTGTAGGCTCTTTGTTTAGGTAAATGTACGCTTATTCGTAATAAATTTGTATGTGTGTTGTCACTGCATTCGGAACACTTTTTTCGGTTGTTTTGTGAGCATATCACGAATCTATACTTTTTACATCATTGTTCCGCTGTAAAACGTAGCGCGAAGCTTACACGTCGTGAGCTGTGCGCCGCGCGGCACTACATTGATTTATTTTGTTAAAACAAAAAGTATGTTCTAAACATTAAACTACGAGTAGCTTATTTTTCCATCAGCTACATGCAAAAAAGTCCCGTCCAAAACGGTCCAATCGTTTCAGAGATCATCCGGAACAAACAGACAGTCCTCCCTGTGCCTGATTACGCAGCCGCCCGCTCGCTGGTCGCTCACTGGGCCTCCCCCTTTGGGGTCTCACCCGGTGGACTTGACCGCGCTGCACGAGTGGAGAATAATTTACCCTTCCCATTCACCATGAGGGTTTGATACCCTCATGAGAAGACGCCCGGGCCATAAGCCGTGGCTTGATGCCCGTACCCCCGCTAAGCGGGAAGAAACTAGAGAGATGTTTTTCCATCAGCTACATGCAAAAAAGTCCCGTCCAAAACGGTCCAGTCGTTTCAGAGAACATCCGGAACAAACAGACAGTCAGACAAAAATTGAAAAATTGTATGTACCGCATATATATTCATTTGCATGAATAAAAATGGTTATTACAAACAGACAATCGAATTTTATTTATATGTATAGATTACGAAGAATGCGTGGTAAGTTTGCTCTAAGGACAAACTACTGTTTTAATTACAATAAAGTAGTGACGGTTTGTTCTAATTAATTCACTCGATCTAGCTATTAGAACTTGGTACAAATAATTTTGTTTCAAGTTCTAATTTTCATATACTTATTTTCACTTGCTTTGTATTCTTTTATCAATCTTTTTATATTTATATCAGTTTTTTTAATTATTTTTGTTTATACAGTTTCATTAAATAAATTTTACTTTCCTCGCATTACAGTTAAGTAAGTTTTGTCCCGACACGTACCAATGTGTTTTCGTATTTTCGAAAATATATGTACGTTATCCGACGCTCTTACGGTGAAGGAAAACATCGTGAGGAAACCTGCGCACGCCTGCGAAGAGATTCGAAGGTTGTGTGTGAAGTCGTCCAATCCGCACTGGGCCCGCGTGGACGACTAAGGCCTAATCTATATTTAGGCCTAACCTTTTGTTTATACAGTTTCATTAAATAAATTTGACTTTCCTCGCATTACAGTTAAGTAAGTTTTTGTCCCGACATGTACCAATTGTTTCGTATTTTCGAAAATATATGTACGTTATCCGACGCCTTACGGTGAAGGAAAACATCGTGAGGAAACCTGCGCACGCCTGCGAAGAGATTCGAAGGTGTGTGTGAAGTCGTCCAATCCGCACTGGGCCCGCGTGGACGACTAAGGCCTAATCACCCTATACGGGTAGGCTCGTGCCCCTCGGTGGGGACGTTTAATGAGCTGATGATGATGAAGTTTTGTTCATTATATGACCAAATGTCTAGGTTACACGTATATACGGTATTGATTAAACATAGGTTTATAATATAATCGACTGAATATTTTGTCGAGAGCCTTAAAATAAAGAAACAAAATCACAAATTGACAATTACAATTCTCGATAACTTTCCCTTTAATAGTGTTATATTTTACTTAATTATTATTTCCCTTTGAATAATAATAGCATCGTTTAAGCTAATTCAATAGCGAGTCTAATCGTTCCGTGGCACGCACGTTTCTTTCGCATACGTTTGGTATCGATTATTTGGCTTATATCTGCGTTTGGTGATTGCTCCATGCGATCCATTATAATGTACTTTTGCTTTTATTGTAATCAATTAAGTGAATTAGCTTTTTATGCAATGGCGGATCCAGGTCACATAGTAGTAGTCAAGTTAATAACTTATAAGGTATTTTGTTAATGTACGTAACGTATAGTATTTAAAAATAGCTCAGGGGGTCATGATCCCATGACCCTCTCCCTGGATCCGCCGTTGTTTTTATGTCATAAAGTGAACGGGATGATCAATTTGCTCACCTGGTGGTATGCATAAGACTATAACCACAGACATCCGAATATACAATTAGACTGGACAAGCCGCCAAGTTTATAGGCAGTCCCAGTGTCGCAATTTCTTTTCGGTTCTTACCTGTGAAAAGTTATTATATATCTTGGTAAATTTACTGTTCAGCGATGATGCATGTTACAATTGCACAGGATGCATTTTGGATTAAAAACGGTAATTTCTTCTAATATTCGTGCGTCTTGACTCGTCTCACAGAGCGTAAACTGGCAGCCAAAGTATGCTCGTTGAGCTTACATTTGTCGCACTTTAAACGCGGCTTGCCCCATCTCCTGTATTGGGAAATCTGTGACTATAACAGATGTTGGTGGAAATAATAACATTACCTGACATTATTTTCCGCAAACACTGCCCCGCGCTCGTAATCCGAGACGACAGATGTTAGGGCTCTTTTACTCGGGTATATTAATTAAGCCTGTGAGCCTTAAATACCTTGGAAGTGTAACAATATTAAATACAATCATAATCTAAGACTAAGCCTGTCTGTCGAAGTGATGACAGACTGCTATAATGTCGGCGATTCTTTGGGATGAGTATTTTTTATTTATTTCAATAATAGAAGTATAAATAGAGCGTCGGTGGCTCAATGGTGTGGACTGTCGCCTTCCTACCGGGAGGGCAGAGGTTCAAATCCCAACTCGTACCAATGTATTTTCGAATTTTCGAAAATTATGTACGTTATCGACGCTCTTACGGTGAAGGAAGACATCGTGAGGAAACCTTCATGTACGCCTGCGAAGAGGTTCGAAAGGTTGTGTGTGAAGTCGTCCAATCCGCACTGGGCCCGCGTGGACGACTAAGGCCTAATCACCCTATACGGGTAGGCTCGTGCCTCTCGGTGGGGACGTTTAATGAGCTGATGATGATGAGAAGTATAAAAACTCAAAACATTCGTTTAATGGATTATCATTATCTATTAATAACGCAATGGGTTATTAAAATATTATACTTGTTAATATTCCATTAAGAATCATGGCATTAGACTTATCTAAAGGTTGAATATTAATGATATCATGTGTCGCTGTTACATAGTATATATTATTAAATCTGTCGCTGTTACGCAATAATTGGTAAGGTACAGGTACTCGTGTGATTTAGTTCGGATCCTTTGTGATATAACCCTACCTGAGAGCAGGGTTACCAAACTTAAAAATAATTAAATGCCTTAAAAGTCTCACAGGATATTTTATTTGCCTATTCATATAATAAGCAAATTACAAAATTTTTAAATATAGGAGATATGGTTCTAAATCAGCTTCTATTAAGAGTGTCCTGCGTTCGTCACTCAAGACAACAGATGTTATAATATATTTTATATAGATAACCAGTAATTGAAATTGCTACCTCTTCTTGTAACTCAGAAGTGCATAACATTTCTAGTTCCCGGAACGATGCAAGGTGGATACCTACTTAATACGACTAAGTATCGACATCCTTTGAATTTAAGCCTGAGAGCCTTCTGCGCTCGCCACTTGCTCGGGGAAGCTGTAAAGGCCATTTACAACAAACCATTATCTGATTTAAATCTTGTTTTATAAAAAAAAGTCTAATGGTGTTTTAGATTAGGTAAACAGTTGTAACAATAAAATTATATTGCCATTTGTACAATGTCTTCAAAGGGCAAAATATTTCTTCCTTAAATTAATCCGTCTTATATAAATCAATCAACACAATTTTAAAGTCACTTTATTTTCGACACTTACTTCATTACTCCAAAACAAAATGCATACTAAGCACTAAAAATAACACATCATTTTCGGTACAGGCTCCTTTTGAAGAAACTCGGAAAATTCTATGTCTAAAATTGGAAACGATATAAGAACATCGGAGGCTGCGCTTGCGCAGACTGGCTGGGCGGGTTTCATGTCCAAAAATAGCCGCGCGTAGGGTTACCCCTTCATACTGCCTGCCCTCATTCTGATAACGAGGCATACGCCAAGAAAGAGTAAATTGTTAAGAAACAAATGGGAACTGGTGGGTGAGTGATAGAAAAGAATATAAAATGGTTTATTTTTGCGATGATCGATAACAAATATTTATATATAAACAGATCAGAATTAGCTTTAGCTTATAATACCAGCACAGATAATAATGCAAACACTAAACTATGCAGGCGTTTTATCAAGAAATTGCATAAAAAATATAAATAGTAGTGTCCGACCGAAGCTTCGGCTTCGGCTTCGGCTTCGGCCACCTTCGGCCAAAAAGGCGAAACCTTCGGCTTCGGCCCAAAACCCGGCCGAAGCCGAAGGTTTCGCCGAAGATCCGAGCAACCGTCGGGATCGAACGAACTGTTACGAAAGACTGAGAGACAGCATTAATTGACAACATTTAATTATTTATTAAGAAATTGGTGTTTGTTCATTTTACTTATTAGTCTAGTTTCGGCTTTGTCGAGTAAACAAAGACTGATTGAGTGGTCTGATTGTGATTTATAAATAACTTAATAAATAAATGATTATTTTTTTACGAATAAATCACAAACTTTTTTTATCATCTTTGAACCCACTTCCATATGAGACAGTCAATATATTGAAGTTTTGAAATATTCTATAACATTAATTGTAGCTTGTAGACAATATTGAACAAATTACTAAGAGCTTATAAACTTCGGCTTCGGCTTCGGCTTCTGCCGAAGATTGTGGCGATTGCCGATTAATCGGCTTCGGCTTCGGCTTCGGCCGAAAATAGACCTTCGGTCGGACACTAATAAATAGTCCTGAAGGCAAAGGTTACTGGTTAGGATAAAAACACAAAGGAAATAAAAATAAAAACATAAAAATTTCCGTACGTTAACGGTACGTTACCAAAATTATATTATATGACTACAAGCTTTATCAACATGGTGATAAAAATCTTGTAGTCTAGTAAGAGGAAACATGTAAAATCCGTTAAACCCTACTAAAACTCGTTCGAAAACCCTAAGCTCAACGGCCGCTAACGGTGCGTACGCGCAGTCGAACACGTACACATTTCTCCTTTCACTGGCGAGGTAATTTGCACTCATTGCGAAGAAATTAAAACTGATTTTACATTGTGGTATTATCAGTTACTTATTTACATATGTATAAATAGGATTTATAACTTCTTAAGGATTTGTTTGCAGTGCCTTTACTATAACAGCCATAACCCTAATTAACACTGATGCTTGTTTGAGTTAAATTTATTATAAGTTACTGGACACTGACAGATTGATCAAATCTTCTGAAAGACAAATCAAGTTCGTAAGTGGAAAAGCATAAGACACTCAAATGGTTTAAATTGTGAAGTGAATGCTACTATTACTGAAGTAACCACAGATTTCCCAATACAGGAGATGGGGCAAGCCGCGTTTAAAGTGCGACAACTGTAAGCTCAACGAGCATACACTGGCTACCAGTTTACGCTCTGTGAGACGAGTCAAGACGCACAAAATTAGAAGAAATTACCGTTTTTTTCTAAAATGCCATCCTGTGCAATTGTAACATACCATCATCGCAATGAATCAGTAAATTTACCAAGAAATATAATAACTTTGCACAGGTAAGAACCGAAAAGAAATTGCGACACTGGGACTGCCTATAAACTTGGCGGCTTGTCCAGTCTAATGTATATTCTGATGTCTGTGGAAGTAACTGACTGTTGTAGCCAAGAGACTTGAGTAACGTACAATGCACTCAGAAAAGATACAAAACGTAATGTACTTAATTAAGGACAAAAGTGAAACGTAGGACATTAACAAGAGTTTAAGTATTTGAATTGAGCTATTGACAAAACTCTGGTTGTAGATTTTGAATTTAAGTATTCATTTAATTAAAAAAAAATCAGCTTAAATAAGACCGGTACTGATCATTTAACTTCGATCATAGAAACTATGAAGTCATTTTACGATAATTATTTAATTAATTCTCTTCGAAGATTTTGTATATCGTGCGTGCGTATTCTGCGTGACACCAGATGAGGAAATGTTAACACAGACAATATTATTACCAGTGTTTTAATCATAACTTGAAATCTTCGCAAGGACGTCGCGTGAGCTCACGTTTCCGAGAACAAACTCAAACCGTTATATTCATCGAAAGTCATCGCTCTGTGTTTGTGGATATTGCATTCATTTTTGGTAGCAGTCTTTACTGTGTTTATATTACTTAGTGCACTTGTATTATTTTTAATATCAAATATTAACTTGTGCTCAGCGTTAAACCTCAGTACGTAAGAACTTTAAACACTAAATACTTAGACAAACTAACTCATTGTTTATCTAAGGCTGAATAAGATCAAGATGACTGATATATACTATATGTAGTGAAATTACCGGGTATAAGAGACCTAACATCTGTTGTCTCGGGTGACGGGCGTAGTGCGACATTGATGGAGGATAATAACTGTATATCAGTTGGTCTCCTTTAATGCCGCTCTGTCATGGTCTGGCGTATCACTTACCATCAGGTGAGCGTCCAGACCGTCCTGTACACTTATAACATTTAAAAAAACCGATATCCCCTACGTTGTTTTCATTGTTTAGCTTCTTTTTCTGAAATGTCATGTAATTTATAGAAATCTTTGATATCATCTATTGGACCTCTGAGCCACTTGTTTGAATTAAAGTGTTGGTAGTGCTTTTGTGAATGCCATTTATTATCAAAATATCCATATAAATTATTATCAAAATATCCATATTAATTTATGAATGTATAATTTGAAGAAAATGACTGAAATTTGGACAATTATTGAATAATCCAATTTGTTCTTTTGATATTTGTTACAACAAACTATCTAATATTACTTTAAACGAGGACGGACCACGAGTTGTGCAACTTTTCGAGAGAATTCGCGAGTCTCGAACAGTCGATCGGTGGAATTGTATGTTGGAAACAATGACGTCACGTCGAAGGTCTGCTGTCAAATTAGCGATGAAGAAATATTGTCAGAAAATGGACAGGATTATTTAATTAATCGTATTTAGTAATTTGCCACATAAGGTGTTAGTAACGGTTTTAACACCTATATTTGATCAAACGTCATGTCCACACAACTGTTATTATTTTCTTATTACAATATTTGTTATGCCAGGAATCAAGACACAGTGGAAAATTTATTATTTGTGACGCTTGAAGGCGTATTTGTGGTCCCTTTGACCATTTTGTTATTAGCCACTTAAGGATAAAATGTGATAATTACTTATTTTGTTATAGAGATCTACGTAATAAGCTACTTAAAAAATTTGAAGATTACTTATGCTGTTATAGAAATTAGATCCTTGTGGCAAGGCTTATTTAGAAAATCAGCCGTAATACACAGCTAACAGTTATTAAATCAGTTCAGTTTTCAAAAGAGGAGTATACTTAATCATCTTCGCTTCAAATGTTTCCCACACCAGTGATTTAATTAACATTGTTAGCTTTTGAATGGAATATTAATAAAAGAAATTATATGTTTACACTTGCTTTAACTTGACGGGATAATTCAGAAATTATAAGATTTTGTATTCAATGACGAACATTGTAAAGCTTGCTGTAGATTACTTATTGTTCATGTAGTTAAATAACAATCCAAGCTGTTGGCGAGTCATTGAAATAAATGTGAATGGAAGTCATTTAATCCAACGACCGTTAAGTGAATTGACTTTGATCCGTACATCATGTTGTTTACAGTTATCGGTGAACTTGTTTATAGTAAGTAATTGTTGAAATAAATATATTAATAATAGATTGTATGGTAGTAATAGAATTAGTTATCTATTTTGCATTGTTTGATTCTGAATATTATTTTGCTTTTGTCTTTTTGGATATACCTAAGTTAGGAAAAATCCTTTCTTGTTCATCAAAGTAACAATAAGTATTTAATCGCATAAACGTAGTTAATTGATTCCAATTAATACCATAAGTGGATCAATTTGTGTTTAAACGTATCACTATAAATTATAAAACACTAGAGCAAGGCGTTTCTTGGCAATTCCGCTCATGTCCCTAATGCTACATATGACTATGTATTCATGTCGGGTTTAGGTACAGCGCTGTTACATAATAATAGATCCATCTGTAATTATGTCACTTTGAGACCTTCGGTTGTAAGCACACTTGCGCGAACGACGCGCAGCAATGATTCAATTATCTGATTGTCCGTTAGCACTATTACAGCAACCATTAAACCGAATGGATACTTACGATTTTAACGAGTAAAACCATTACGGTATGCGTAAAATGACGTATTATCTGTTAATACCTAGTAAGACCTAGTATGGAACCCTGAGGAACTCTATCATAATAATGAACTTAAATATTTATTCATTCTAACTGTCTCATAAAATAATTCGTTATTTACTCTACTGAACAAATAATTCCACAACATTCAATGCGGACTGATCCCCAGAGTATTATTATATATTATAAAATAATAAATACATAGGCAAATACGTATAATTTTTTGAAAATTCGCTTTGTTAATAACTGAACTGTCCTTATGTTGCAAAATTAAGTAGCTTTATGACGATGGTATGGTAAACATGGGCGTCAAAACGATCTTAAAGCAATAAGGAAATGATTTGAATAATTCATTGCACTAAGTTAAAAACTCATTGCATATATTTTTGGCAACTTGATCCTTTAAAAAATAATTTTATTATGATTTCAAGGATCGGTGAACGGAACGTCCAAGGTTGAATTTATTTTTATGTAAATATAGCAAATAATAATTGGCATAATTATGTGGAATAAATAGCAATAAATATGTAGTTGTTTTCGTGGTAATTAGAATAGCGTTGGCATTAATTGATCACACAATTATATTTTTCTGGAATGATCTGTTCTTTTAAGTTCTTGCTATAGAATTATTTTAAATATTGAGTAAATCTCTAAATATAAAACGACTGAACAAAAGTTACCCAAGATTGTTCCCTATTTTCGCTAGGTCACTCGGTCCTTCGCTATCATTATCCAGCTTCCACTATTATTGGATGGAAAACTTTATCTAAAAGAAAAAGTAGTTTTTTTTTATGTTATAGGGAGCAAACGAGCAAGAGAGACACCCGATGGAAAGTGTTCAACTCTGCCCATGAACAACGGTGGCACTAGAAACGCCACCGGTGCGTTGCTTACCTTTAAGGAAGGAATACGCTCTTTTCTTGAACGTTCCTATGTTATATTTGTCAGGAAATACCGCTGCTGGTAGGTCATTCTATATTAGCGAAGTACGTGGAATGAAATTGCGCATAAATAACTGTAGTCGAACGCCAACCATCAAGATGATGAGGATGGAATTTCAACTTATGGCGGTTAGTCCGATGATGAAACTCAGCAGCAGGTATCTGATCGAACAGATCTTTGGAACACTCCCCATTGTATATGCGATAAAAGACACAGAGACTCGCAACATCTCTGCGCAAGGCTAAGGAATCTAGACCATTGGTGATCGACGGATCGTTGACCATCCGCGTGGCTCTGTTGGCTTGATCCCTAAAAGACTACTGCCGGAGCTCCTAACAATATTAATAAATCCTACCACAATTGTGCAATAATGGTACAAAATAATATTTAGTACGTGACATCTCATTCGTGTAATTGCTACCAGCATCTGTCTAGTCTAGTATTAGTGCCAGTTTTGAGCAAGGTAATCATAGATGACACAAGTGGGCATTGTTGTCGTGGTTATATGATAATAGTTCGAACATTATGAAGGCTGTGTAACCATCCTGACATATAGCGATTACTATTAGATTTAGCTTGGCAACAATGACATTTATACATCGTAATTACTAGAGTTGCGCCGAATATTTATTTGGTTTTCGGTATACGGCTTTTTCGGCATCTTTTCCACTATTTGTACTCAGCCGAATTATTTGTTGCATTCTTACTAAATTACAATTAGATTTAGCTTGGAAACATGAAATTTATTTTTCAAGACTTTTTTTCGTATTATTTTGTAGATGTTATACATAGAATTTATTATTTATGCTACTAAATTTTCGATATACAAGTTGCTAAAATTTGGCACAATGTCTGTAGTAAATGGAATGCTTTAATACCGTAATATGCAGACATATTGTTATATTAAAATGCAAACAAATTGCAACTTTTAATTTAATAATAATTTAAGGCGATTTCGCTTTATGATCGACAAAAAACTACCAATATTTTGGTAATTTTTTTTAAAGAATTCAGCTCTAGAAACATTTTCCACTTTTCAAAATGTAACAAGATAAGCTTTGTTATAAGTTAACTGCACAAATTGTATTTACAATAACATAACACGGTTACATTTGGACCGCTTTTAGATATTTCAATATCTAAAATGCTCGACATACTCAACGGCCGGGTTACAGTTAAAGCCAATTTCATGGTTGCATTATATATAACAATAACTCGATACGGGCATAAAACCTCATGTACATGTATGACTCTTGTGGTTTATGTGTTAAAGGTTGTATTTGTTTGACAATACTATGTAAAAGAAGATAAGGCACGTTCTACATCGCGTAACACCTGTTGTAATATGGACTACCGTCTCAACTTTCTGCTGGACTGTGCATATCTTTTGGTTAACCAAGCTTCACTAATTGTTGTGGGATCCACAAATATCGAATTCATAAAAATAAATCTAAAGATTTTTTCTGTGATGCAGTTGAAGGAAGCCAGTTTATGTGAAAAGTGTGCCGCTATTTTGAAAAAAAATCTGTGTTAGGTTTTACCATAGATCCTCACTAGATTTAGATAGATTAACTCATTATCGACCAGGATTACAGACCATAGATAATGTCAGTTGTGCATACGACGCTTAAAGGGTATACTTAGCTAGACCTGCAAAATGTTTGTTGGATGATATAATAATCATTTTTATTTCAGGTAAGTTGCACCCATACAAATTCATCAATAACCAAATAAAAACAAACTCAGAAATAATACAATGTTAGTATGTTCTTATTTGTTCGTCCGACACTTTTTTTTTCTGATTTTTGTGTTTCTTTAAATCCCTTTTCCGAGACGACATCTACAATAGAACTACATGGAATCAAAGTCCCAGTTGGTCAATAAATTGTAGAAGTGGGACTTGTGAGAGAACACTTTTGGACTTTGGTAGATTTAACTTATTTTTGTTCGACGATTCAAAAGTGTCCAGTTAAGAGTTATAGATTAAATAAATTATTGTGTTTGAAAATAGTATTGCCTATGAGTTCTACCGTCAATAACAAGTAGAAGTGGGAATAAAGTGTTTTACTTGTTCTACTATTAATTCCTTTTTAAATCGACAACTTACGAGATCATAAAGTCTCACTTGTTCTACCGTAGAACTACCGGGTAGTTACCCAACTAATGGGAATATTAACTGTTAAGTTAACAATGAATAAAATTTAATTAGGTATATGTCACTTGATGTATATTATATACTCTCAAATCAGGTGATAGTAGTTTCATCATCGTCATGATCATGACGATGATGAAGTAGAAGAAGTGGGATTAAAGTGTCCTCCTTTTTTACTATTTATACATTTTTAAACCGAAATTTTACGAGAACTTAAAGTTTCACTTGTTCTACCGTAGAACTACCGGGTAGTTACTAACTAATGGGAATATTAACTATGAAGTTAATAATGAAGTACAATGAATAAAATTTAATAAGGTATATGTCAGTCAACTGTAATAATTATATACTCTCATATCAGGTGATAGTAGTTTACACAGTTGTTTTTAAATATATGTATGTAAATTAATGTTATGTAACAATAGACAGGTGATAAAAGAACAATGTTGACATATTATATCACTCCTCATTAGCTGTCGGCATATATAAATGTATGTTCTTATCAGTATTTTAATACACTCTCTCTTCAATATATCTTAATTCACTGCTGGATATAGTCTCCCCCATTTTGCGCCAGATATCCCGGGCCTTCTTCTTCTCCTTATAGAGTTGATATGAAGATTGGATTCACAAGTTAAATATGATAATGCGACCAATATTGGGCCACTTTGATCGCCCTTTCATTTGCCATCTAGAGGTCCTGGAAACCGCACGAAGCTGGACATTTGGAAGACCAGATAGTAGGTGTTCCATTGTCTAAGGGGCACCACAGACACACAGATTTTGTCTTTGATTTTGTTTTTGATTTTCACGGCGGCCAACACCTGCCTTTTTCATAGTTTTCCAGACTGCCGGAAATATGAAATGCAGAATCCCCGACCTTTGCTATCCCCATCTAGCCTCCACCGACGTTTCTCTGGACCAGCAAATCAAGGGTCTTTTGACCAGCAAGTTGTCGTTTCATTTCTATCATTGTATAAAGTCGTTTTGTAAATGGGCAAATAAAAGCTCCGACAAGCCGGGTGATCGCGATTTCTCCTTCAAATAACGCCTCGGGCTGCGCAGGCGCCACTTTCTCGGCTACACCACATCATTTATCCTATCGCAATCGCATGGACCACTTTTATTTGGCGTGGGTGGCACTGGGCGATATGGTTTCTCTTTCTGTTGTTTACTACATTATCATTAACTGCTCCTGTGGTTCAGCGTTCGGCTTAGATCGGTGCTGAACCCAACGGTAACGGTGAAAAGTCACTGTGAGCGGTTTTTCCTAGTAAGTTTAGAACATTGCAGACTGAAATCACCTGGTTGTCCGAAAAGAAAGATCATTCTGTTATGTGCCAAATGCTATGAACGATATGAAGCTATAAAAAAATCAAATAAAATCCGTAACATTCGTGATGCCATTTCAGATTCTATGTCGAAATCTATGGAAACAATTTAATTAACGGTTCATTCAAGTTTTATACGTTTCCAAAATAAATATGGATGTTAGTAATGATTGCACTTGCCATAACTTTTTTGAAGAATAGTTCGTATATTAAAATTTGTATCTCGATTTATGAGAGGTTAAAAATCATCGTCTAGCCACAAAGAAGATCGCTGCGACTTCCAAACCAGTTTCATCGGTAAATAGATTTACGCAAATTATTTCCACCTGGCTGTTTTTTGTCTTGTATGAATTGGTCTACGATTCTTCCTAATATTTGCGAATATGTAGAGTGTTTCATATGTGTAGGAGCAATATTTGGTAAGAATGAATCGGCTCGAATATAGTAATCCGACAGTCTCAAAGAAAATGTATTTGCGTTGTGCCAATAAAATATTTAAGTATGTACGTGGTAATATTTAAAATTTTAGAAATTTTATTCAACTTTACAATGGCTAAGTCATTGAACAATGCTCTTAGGTATACATCAAACCTAACAATGTCATTGGCTGTGCATAGAATATTGTCTTGTCTTGTTTGACGACCCATTTGGTGTTGCGGTTGAGAGGTCGACTGCTACACCAAGGGTTCCGGGTTCGATCCCCGGGCAGTACAAACATTTGTGTGTGCATGAACATGTTTGTTTGTAATGGTCTGGGTGTTTTCTATGTATAATATGTATGTATTTACAAAAAAATATATATAAGTATGTTTATCCGTTGTTTAGTACCCATAATACAGGCTTAACGCTTAACTTGGGACTAGATGGCGCTGTGTGAATGTCAATGGATATTTATTATTATTGTTAAATCGGTAGGCAGGGTATTTCCTTCAATAATTATAAACCCAAAATATCCAAAATTTCTTTCAAGTTCTGCGTGCCGAATCCATTAAAATCCGAATAATAGAATAGGCATACGTTAAATTTCTTTCGCCTAAGTTTTATGTCTCAACTTTCTCTGCTGACCAAAACCTATAAATTCTAGTAGCACACAACAATTACATTATCATAATGGTTCTGTGTGACATCTAAACAATGTAGAGAGGAGCAAAAAGTTTTAAGAATGTTTCACTTTCGCCGCCATTGTTCCAAATGTCATTGTCACATTGTTATGAAAATGGTGATTAGAAGCAGCTGGTTGACAAGGTTTTTTTTCGAACTGACTACTGCTGTTGGCCGCAGATGGCCTTTACAGCTTCACCGGGCAAGTGGCGAGCGCAGATGGCTCTCAGCCTTAAAGGTTTTTTCAATGTTATGTAATTTCATTATATCAAGATTTTCTAACAAATCTAT